>OZJO01000912.1:19387-41269 GCA_900406225.1 Acrobeloides nanus | reverse complement strand
AAATTTAGAGAAAAATGAATGTTTTCTTTTCGAACGTTATGAAATTTTTGTAGAAAATTATGCTTAAGCGGAAGCATGGATTTTTAGGGAATTGGTTTAGTTATTAACTAGATTTGATTTTTTTATTTTCCCAAAAATTCGAAAAATGGAAGATTTTTATTATTAATCTTCTTTCTGTTTTTTGCTCAAATTCTATTATTGCACTTGTATACGGATAAATTTTAATCTAATGTAAAAGTAAGCCTCATAGCGCAATGGATAGTGCGGCAGCCTTCCGTTTTTGTATAACAGGTTCGATTCCATTAGGTGACAAATAATTTTTGCATTGAATAAATTTTTTTGCTTTTCTTTAAAAATTATTTTAAAGCAAAAAAATTTATTCAATGCAAAAATTATTTGTGACCTAAAGGAATCGAACCTGTGATATACAACAACGGAAGGCTGTCGCGCTATCCATTGCGCTATGACGCTTACCTTTTGAAGTAGATTAAAATTTGGGCTAAAAATGACTTTTTTGCTCAAAAATCACATTTTGTTAAAAAAATAGTCTATTTTTTTACGATTTTTGGTGAAAAAAAAGGCCTATTTTTTATCAAAAGAATGAACATTTTTTCAAAAATTTTCAAAATCGGCAAAACATCTTTGTTCAGGAAAATTTCCAATTTTTCCAGGAGCTGAGTGGGGCAGTGATTTTTGAAAATCGTAATTTTTTGGGAAAAAAACAGGCGAAGATCTACTAAAGAGGTTTTCAATTCCCCCCCCCCCCCTAACCATACTTGAACAGGGGGTCCAGAAATGGACCCTTTCTCGTAAATTTTTCAGATTTGCCCCTATACCCCTGTAAAAAAACACCACGAAAATTTCTAAGCCCAAAACGTAAAAAACTTGGCCACTTTTTTTGGTCACCAACTCGGGGGGGGGGGTCGTAAAATTTGTTGATTTTCCCCTATACTCCCCTGTAAATTTTTGGGAAATATGGACCCCCTCTGCCCACGTATGCCCCTACCCTTTGCCTAAGGAGCTGTCCAGATATTATGTTATCAATTTTTTCGGATTTTTAGACCCTCCCCCCCTGACGTTATCAAAAATGCACTAGCGTTACCAACTTTTTGTGGAGATGGCTATCCCCCCCCCCAACATGATAACGTAGTATCTAGATGGCCCCCTAAACTGAAAAAAACCACTCTCATTTAATATCATTCTCTAAAAGAATTAAATTAAAATTTCAAAATCCCATCAAATTTATATAACACATCTCCTGTTCCTCTAGTTCCTAGAACTCTGACACCACGAAAATTTCTAAGCCCCAAACTCGCAACTTATGTTCCTAATCTTTTTAAACGTCAGCCATGTGCGCAGTGTGTCAACCTTGTTAATCCGCTTCTTGCCCTAGAAATCCGAAACACCGAAATTTTAATCGGCTTTTTCGTCCAAAAACTTTTTCTCCTCCAACTTCTGTTCCAATTTTTCCACTTATTCCGAATTTTCTTCTTCTTTTTGTTCCTAATGTTTTGTTTACTCACACACTCGTCCTAATTCCAATTTTCAGTTAGCCTAATTTTTTCGACTCTTCTTCCTCTTGCCGTCATAAATTTACCTGATACACACCAAAAAATTGCAGCCAATTTGTGCATGTGTTGTCCTGTCCGCCCTCAACACATCATCACGTTTTTATTTGGTGGCTTGCCGGTTTTTTTGGTCGGTCCTGGGAAAACGGGATAATTGCGTAGATTCTACGAACTGCTTGAGCTACTCCACCCAGACAACAATTNTTTGGTGGCTTGCCGGTTTTTTTGGTCGGTCCTGGGAAAACGGGATAATTGCGTAGATTCTACGAACTGCTTGAGCTGCTCCACCCAGACAACAATTGTGTGTGTATGCACTGCACTCCTACCAGTTGGATTCAAGAATGGAATGGCCAATTCTTGGTATAGGGGAAAGAGATTACGAGAGGTTAGATGGATGTAAAAAAGTTTGAGAGCTGAAGAGCTTTTCTTGGATCCGGATCAAGAATGATGGATCAAGTCGGCTGGGATAGATATCTTGAGGCATGCGGAGTGTCAGATTGATCAAAAGAGGCTAGAGAGACTAGAAACGTTTCTCACTAGGCACGCGATAACTTCATGAATACATTAGAGGTTTATAGAGAAGCTAGAACAACCCTAGAGATTGGAAATCCAAAAAATTCTTTCTCAATACTACCAGAAACTCAATACACTAAGATAGATCCGAGAGATAAACAAGTTAAACATAAGCACCTTCCTGGAGAGACTAGACTATATCTTCTGATCCTCTTCGAAACCCACCCCCTAGATATAAGCTCAAAACTCGAGAGCCTAGATAAACTTCATCCTCACTTCTCAAGCAGTTCAAAGAAAAGACAGCGATCCGTAGAGATCCTCAGCCATCTCTCAAACCCCACTCTTACTCCCAAGATAAACCAGACATATACAGATCACACACAGAGAAAAAGAAAAAAGACCCGGATCAAAGAGACGATATACTACTTCACAGAAAAACTTGAATGAAGAATTGTGCAACTCCAGGAATTGCTCTGGCTCTTGCTCTCGCTAGATTTTGCAGGAATCGCCACACATATGCACTGGGTGTGTGTGAAAAGCGGAAACAAACACAAAGACTAGACATTGAAGAGGAAGAAGAAAAAGAAGATAGTGATTAAAAAAAGATTACAAACATATAGCATTGGCCAATTCTTGGAATCAATTCGATTTGATTCAATGATCGGACGGATGGATGGTTGACGTTCATGCAAGAAAGTTTGAAAATAGGAGGTTTTATGTTGAAAAAAAATTGTATGAATGCTAATAAAAAAGTGGTTTTTGAGTGGTTTATGAGTTTTATTAGAAGAACATATCGCTTTTTCTATGGCTTTTATTTTTTTTCTCTAGCCTAAGTATGAGTTGTTCAATAGAGGGTGAGCCAAAAGCCGTGCTTTTGCGTTTTTTTGGCTAAAAATTTTAAAAAATTGCATGAAAATACCCCTTATAGGTGATTTTTGAAAAATTTTCACCAAAAAATGCAAAAGTACGATTTTTTTGGTTCATCCTGTAAATAAGGATATTTTTTCTCTGCCAGTGGGGATGAAGAAGAGCATCTCCATGATTCGATTTGTTCTTGAAAGCCATGGTAAAATATAACATGAAACTCAGACTAGATAAATGTGAATTTTCTCTCAACTATCCTGATTCAGGAGAAAGGTAGTATATTGGAGCAAAAATGAAGTAAAATTCGATGAACCCTTATATGAGGCAGTATAACTTTTCGTACAATTGTGATTCGTACGAACTTTTCGTACGGTACTTTTCGTACGAATCTTTTGTATGAACTTTTCGTTGCCTGATTATCAATAAAATTCGTTTATTGACACGAAAAAATTTAAACCAAAACGGATTTTATTGATAAACAGGCAACGAAAAGTTCGTACGAAAGGTTCGTACGAACCACAATTGTATGAAAAGTTATACTGCCTTATATGAGGCTAACAGAATAATTGGGTGCAAAGAAAATGCGAAAGGTGCAAATTTTCGCGACTTTTGAGCCGGAAATATTGACTTTGGACCTAAGCCAACAACAGATAAAGAGCAAAAAAGATACACCACTCCAGTGAGAGATGGGTTTTGGCGCTAAAAACAATAAAAAAATTTCTTAAACAGGGAAAAATTGGATCCTGAATCAGGGACACATTTGCACATTGAAGCGAAAATTTGCACAAAACGATCGAGATATAAAAATTTTTTGTTCAACCTAGTCAGTTGATGATCAAAGTTCAACTCAACCACCCCACATTTTACCTAATAAAATCCACAAATACGCTGACAACTCAAAGAAACGCATATCAACTCAACTCTTCCCGCCAAATTTCAAAGTCTACCTCCAGGACAATACAAGTCAACATTGGCCGTCAAAAACGACCTTCGCCTATCGTTTTTGGCGCTTAAATTTAAACTAAAAGTGGACGACATAATCCTAACAAAAATTCACCACATAGAAATAAATAGTGATCGATTCCTAAAAGGTCACTTCGTCAGAAAGTCCGAAAAACGAAAATGAGGATAGAAAGAGAAGGTTTCGAAACCCCGTATANGACATAATCCTAACAAAAATTCACCACATAGAAATAAATAGTGATCGATTCCTAAAAGGTCACTTCGTCAGAAAGTCCGAAAAACGAAAATGAGGATAGAAAGAGAAGGTTTCGAAACCCCGTATACACATTCAATGAGCCATACATTTTCGATGTGTGCAAAAATGGCTGCTGTGCTGCGGCGTACGCGCATAGAGAATGCCCATGCCCATTCCAATAACTCGCATCCGTTTACGTAAACAACCTAGTTTTGGCGGGAATTTAAATGGCTGTCTAGTGATTTAGTTCCCACTGGAATTTGGAAGAAGTTAGAGGATGAGATATGGTTTAAGGAAAAAAAATTAAATCGGATCATAAGATTGCCTAGAAGCTCATCATGTGACATTTAGTTTTTTTTCAAAAAAATGAAGTTTTTGAAAGGCAAAAACTAAATCCCATCAAAAGTGCTTCTAACAAGGGACCTTCAAGGCATGATAAACTCAGATTTTTTCGAGACCTAGCTTAGGAAAAAATTTTCGCATTTCATTTTCTCCATCGAAGTATTATCCACTGAAAAATAAGGTAGAGATCCTTAGCGATATCGAACCCCAACTGAATAGCTCAGTGGATAGTGTTTTAAGCGAAAAAGATGAAAGGAAAAATTCTACGACCAAGGGTTTCGTTAAAGGGGAGTAAACTTTGCAGCAGCATCCCGGAGAGTGCATTACCAACTTCAAAGTGTTATATCTTATCAACCATAAAAGATTTTTGGTTGGGTCTTTTTTCAAAATATTCTACACACTGTGAGAAATATTTTGAAAAAGACCCCGACCAAAAATCTTTTATAGTTGCTGAGATATAACATTTTGAAGTTGGAAATGCACTCTCCGAGATGCTGCTGCAAAGTTTACTTCTCCTTTAGGGTCGCCACAAGCACGGCACAAGCTATCGTACGAAAGTACGACGGCCCCACAAGCTATCATATGATCGTAAAATTAACGTAAGGGTACGACGAAATCGTCACAAGTTGTCGTACGACGCAGTACGACTGCATCATACAAAATTCGTACGATAGCTTGTGGCCATTTCGTCCGTCGTACGAGTGTATTTTACACTCGTACAATAGCTTGTGCCGTTGCTTGTGGGGACACGATAGATTGTGGCGACCCTTAACAACCTTTTTTGAATCGGCCAAAAAAAATTTTTCAAAAATTTTTTCAATAATTCGATTTTTTTGGCAAAAAGCAATTTTTCGCTCAAAAAGTTATATTTTTTACATCTACAGAAGCACCTTCATACATAAAATTTTTTTCAAAAATGCCCATTTTTCAAAAAATCAACTACAGTAACGAGCAAAATTTTTTCAAACATAAATTTATATGCTTCATTTGGTCTTTTGATGACAAAAAATTTTCGAAATCAATCCCTTAAAATGAAAAGTCAAAATAGATTTCCTATTCAANAATTTATATGCTTCATTTGGTCTTTTGATGACAAAAAATTTTCGAAATCAATCCCTTAAAATGAAAAGTCAAAATAGATTTCCTATTCAACCAATTTTCCATTCAAATCTATACCTAATCGATGCGCCGAACACAACGACCACATTCAACGTTCATAAATGTATAAAAAAATCCGCGCGCTCGGACGAAATGGACGACGAAAAATTCGGAATTGAAAATAAATAGGCAAACCTATATAATACAATCGAGGCCGGCCGCCAAAAAAAGTGTGCTGGTCGATGTGTGTGCGCTGAATAAAGAATAGCTCTTTTTCTTTGGCGGTTCTCGGGCGCGGCAAGGAACGAGGCCAATGGCTGCCAACTGCATAAGATTAGTAGTTTTTGGGCGAAAAAAATAGAAGGAACGGCTCTTTTGGATAGGAAAATAAGGAATAAAAATTTGGTTGTGGCCTTCTGCTGTCAGGTCGCGCAGTGCCGGCCGTGTCAGTTGCAAGTGTGATGAAGAAATGGCGAGTGGAAGAAGGGGAAGAAACTGACTAAAGGCTGCGCTGGCTCTCCAACATCTCGAGGTCGTTCATTGCGCATTGTAGTAGTGGGAGTAGGCGTCGTCCAAAGGCTGCGCACCAACAACGAGCCGATAGTGGTAGTGGATGGGTTGGACCGATTTTTGGAAATGTTGGGGGAAAGAGAAGATCGAAGAAGATGGAGACGAGAGAATGGCCGCGCGTCAGTTCCAAGGAATGTGTTTGAATGTTGTGCCTTCGATTTTTTCGGCCCGAGCACCGATTACAAAGCAAACACCCCGAAAACCTACTCGGAGAAAAAAAGAACGAGGACCGCTCGCGCCGCCCACAAATTGGCTAACCGATTAAGGAGGACAAAAACCATAAGTTTGTGAGAATTGGGAAATTTTGGGGTTAGTCAGCGTTCTTGGAAAATATGACCTACATTAGTAACGCATAAAATACTTGAATAAATATGAACCCTCGCAAAAATTTGTGAGNGGGAAATTTTGGGGTTAGTCAGCGTTCTTGGAAAATATGACCTACATTAGTAACGCATAAAATACTTGAATAAATATGAACCCTCGCAAAAATTTGTCCAATATAGTTCAGTGGTAGTGTTTTCAATCAACACCCAAAAGGTCCTAAGTTCGACTCCTGCTATCGACGATCTATTTTTGCGTCGAATTAAAAAAATATTCTATCGTAAAATTTAAGGAGAAATTTTTATCATTTTTACAAAAAAATTATTCTTTTGAGAATTTCTGGCAAAAAAATAAAATACTTAAATAAGTATGAACATATTTTTCCAACTATAGCTCAGTGGTAGTGTTCTTGATCAACACCCAAAAGATCCTAAGTACGACTCCTGCTATCGACGATCTATTTTTGCATCAAATTTATACCTTTTCAAAAACATTGTAAACTAAAAAATATATAATTTCAACACAAAAACAACCGATCATCCCATTTTTAGCATGAGTCATAGTCTCATCAAAATGAGCAAAAATTTCCGACTCATCACGAACCGAGAACGGCTTACGCTGAATCATATGAGAAACTAGGCACCAACTCTTTCAATATATAGACTCGTAAACACACGCAATTTTCCTTTCCCTTTTTAGGAAATCTAACTATGTCAACGGTGATGAGTCAGCGAGCCAATACAGATCGATGAACATGATAAAAGTTGGGCGAAATGCATAAACAATCACATTACATACAGATGAATTTCCGGCCGAGTGGTCATAAATTATTTTCAAAAAATGTTTCATTTAAAAATTGTTGTGAAGGATTAAATTCAGTTTTAGTCATAGTTATGGGTTATGATTAAAGTCTTGGGTTATGACTAAAGTTATGAGTTAATCATAACTTTTATGAAGAAATTACACTTAAAAAAACTTCTAGAAGTATAAAAAAACAACACCTTTATGTTTGTTTCTTCGCAAGAATATAAAACATAAGTCGATAAGGGGGGTCTCTCCCCTGATTCACGCACTCATGGACCCAAAATTTAAGGGGGAACCACCGCATGGACCCCACCGCACATATGAGGTGAAGTCCATGCGGTGGTGAAAAAAGGTCGGCAAGAGGGAGAGTCTTCTCCTGACCCACTCACTCATGGACCCAAAATTTAGGGGAACCACCTCATCGGGGGCCTCTTCTGAAACTTTGCAAATTGAAAAATTTTAGAGCAAAAATGGCCCTCAAACTAAAATAGCCTCTATCTCCTTCTAGGTTGAGATTTTTGATGAAATAATGACATTTCTCATATAAATAGATCATGGCGAATCCAACTATATATTTTTTTGAATTTTGAAGAAAAATTTTTTTCAGAAGGCCGAGGGTTCGATCCTCGACGGAAGCTTAATTTTTTGCCTTTGTTAAATTTTGCCAATTTTTTGCGAACCTTATTCTTAGGCTATTCTAAGCACTTCTGTGGAAAAATTTTTTTAAAATACTGACACAATACCGCCACCGAGTTGCCGGCAAAAATGGGTTAACAAGATCGTTTTAAATAATTCTTCATAGGTTTTTAACGAGGTTCTATCATTGAAATTAGAAAAATACTCGAAATCAGTGTTTTTAAGGCTGACTTTATAATTTTGAAATGCACTGTAAACCTCTTCAATGAATACCTTTGTTGATAAGTATATTTAAGAGGTTAAGGAAGTAAAATTCTTGAATAAAAATCAAAATTCTCACATATACAGGGTGTCTCAGCTAAGTGTTCACACCACTTATTTGGCATTATCTCTGGAACCCTGGCGAATTTTTCGATGCGGTTTTTTTTGAAAGTTAGGTAGACTCATTTTGCATCAAACAAGGTGACTTTCGTCAAAAAATAAAAGTTTCTAATATTTTATTTTTGCCATACAATATTTTGTCTTAGCAAAAAACAAACTCAACAACAGAATTTTTCAAAAATTTTCGCGGATTCTGAAAGAGCATGACCGATTTTACTTATCTACAAAAAATCATGAAAAAACGATCTATACTTTTGTAAAAAAACATGTGAGATAATAAGCAAATTCTAAAATTTCATTAGAATGGCTAAAATGGTTCAGTGGTAGTGGTCTCGGCTTCGATTTCAAAGATTGTGGGATCGAATCTCACTCGCGGCGATTTAATTTTGCCGCAAAATAGCAGTTAACTTCAAAATGCTCTAATTCAAAAAATCTACATCCTTTTTCATGATTTTTTTGTAGATAAGTAAAATCGGCCATGCTGTACACATTACACATGGCCAAAGGAGGAGGGGGGGGGGGGGTCTCACACTAACAAATCCAGCAAAAAAGCTATAAATAGGACCAACCCGGCATCGGAGCGTCCGGATTGGTTCCTTTTTTACCAAAATTTTCGAAAAAAACATAAAGGGGGACCAAGCCAAATTTTGAAAATTTTAGGGACCCAATCTAGCACCAGACTCTCTCTCCCCCTGTTTGTCCACCTATGGTACACATATATACTCATGTGTACAGAAGACAACACTGATCACATTGCCAAAAAAAACAATTTGTACAGCTAAAAATCACATAAGCCCAAAAATTTCTAAAACACAACTATGTAAATTAAAAATTTGAAATAAAGTATTGTCAACTGTCTTATTGTATGCTTTTTATAATCTCCTGACGTTCTCCATTGTTTTAAGTTTGCCTTAAACTTAAACCTTTCTTCGAAGTTATTATTTTTGTGCAAAACATTTTTTTAATCTTTATTTATCCTACGTCTTATTGTTAATTCTGCAAAAAGTTTGGGGTTTTCTACGAACGCTCGTAAAATTTACTCCTCGCTTAAGCTTATACTTTTTTTGCATCGTCTCAAGAGCTTGTTTCTCCCGAGTATCTTCTTCCATGAACCGAAAATGATTCAAAGAACTCGTTGAGGAGTGTTAGTGTGTTGTATTAGAGTATTTTGAGGCCAGCCAGTTGTTCGACGAAATCAAACAGGATAAGTATGTTTAGCAAACAATAAAAAACAATTCGAGGAAAATAGAGACAAAAAATGTGCGAAAAGAAGTAATTATTGCGGCGGAAAAATCATACTCGAAAATCTTCTTTGATTCACACATTGATCAGGGAAAATGTTTTGAAGCGAAAAGCCAGAATTGTAAAATCAAAAAATACGATCAATATGTGAATATCAGAAGATTTTTGGGTACAATCAACTCTCAATGCCACCAAGGAGGGGTCACTAAATCGAGTTTGACTGTATTTATATTTTTACAATGCATCCCTGCGTGGTCGTGTTGGTGAGAAAATTCTCTGGAGGAGTCACTAAATCGAGAGTTGCCTGTAACTAATCTCAATGCATCCCTGCGTGGTCGTATTGGCGAGAAAATAATATTAGTTATAACTAATCTTGATGGATCTCTGCGCGGCCGTGTTGGCGAGAAAACTCTCTGCGTCTATCTATTTATACCTTTTCAACGCATCCCTGCGTGGTCGTGTTGGTGGAAAAATTCTCGGGAGGGGTCACTAAATCGAGATGTCATTAAATCGTGAGTTGACTGTTTACTACAGGGTGAGTAAAAAGGGCAATTTTGCGATTTTTTCACAAATTTTAAATTTTTTAAATTTTTACCAAAATAACCCTATAGGGGTTTTTCTACCATGCTTTCCATATGAATATAGCAACTTTTAAAAATTCATATCTCCACAACCCTAAATCCGATTTTGATGATCGACCACACGTTGGATAGAGGGGATCTACGAGTTTTTTTAGGAAAAAATTTTATTGAAAAGAATTTTAAATTTTTTCAAATTTAAAAATAATAATTTTCAAAAATTTATAACTTTGCTTTATGAAACGGATCCACCTTTCGATTCGCACTAAACGGCTTCAAATCGAAATCCGAGACATCTTCATCCAATGCCATTCTTGCCAAAATATCTCCCACAATTGCACCAAATTTGAAGCCGGTGCCAGAAAATCCTCCACCAATGACAATATTCCGAAAGATTGGATGTCTGTCGATGATAAAATCTTGGTCATCTGTCACCTAAAAATAGGAAAAAGGAGGGAGGAAATTTGCATATTTGAGTCGAAAATTACTGTGTAGACACAAGATTCTTTGATTGCTGGATCAGAGGAATCAATATATTTGAGATGTTCTTTAATGTGTTTTCCAGGGATGGTATAAGTCCATTTTGGGGGTTCTGGGCGATTTGAGTTAACCATATCTAGAGGGACGCCGGCATGTACACCGAACTAAAAAAATTAAAAAATATAATTTTTTGTTAAAATGTAAAAAGTTATGGAGGTGAAGGGAATCGAACCCTTGGCCTCTAGCATGCGAAGCGAGCGCTCTACCACTGAGCTACACCCCCTGATAAAATAAAGCCGATTAAATTCATCTGTAACCAAACTCAATTTTTGAATATATTTTTCTGATTTGTTTTTGGTTATAGTTTTAAATTTTTTTTGTATTTTTTAAAATCTGCGTAAAATCGGTAAACTAACCAAAAACAAATAAGAAATAAATTCAAAAATTGAGTTCGATACAGATGGATTTAAGGGATGCTGATTTTATCAGGGGGTGTAGCTCAGTGGTAGAGCGCTCGCTTCGCATGCGAGAGGCCAAGGGTTCGATTCCCTTCACCTCCATAACTTTTTTACATTTAACAAAAAATTAAATTTTTTTATTATTTTTTAATTTTTTGAAATTTTTTTATTTTTTCGAAATTTTTCAGAATTTAAACATTTTTTCGCAGCTCATAAATTCCTCTTCCTCCTTACTTTAATCATTCCCGGATGGTCCACATTTGGAATGGAGAACATTTCATCATCTAATTCGGTTATAATCAGCACTGGCGACTTATTTTCCGTCTTGAATAACTCGTAATTCGATGTAATCTTCCAGAAATTTACGCCGACCAATGTCGGCTCTGTGCGCGTTCCGATTTCCGGGAAAAGCCTATTTAGCCAAGCGCCCGCAGTGACCACTAAACTGCGACATGTGTACTTATGGTTATTGGTGTAAATTTCGATGATGTTGTTGTCCAAGGGTTTAATGGCGAGAACGGTTTCGGAATAGTGGATTGTACCGCCATACGCGAGAAATTGCTTCTAAAAAGGGGGTGTGGGTTAAAATTTTTGATAAAAAAGATGAGAAACAAATATGACAGGTACATGGACACATACAAAAATAGGTGCAATGTTCGAAATGACAGTTTATAGTCAAACCCCTTTAAGCTGACCCCCATCGGGAGGGGGTCAGCTTAAAGGATTTTAGGGGGGGGGGAGGGTCAGCTTATAAGGGAGTCAGCTTAAAGGGGTTTGACTGTAATTTGTTGATTTCATTTTATAATTTTCATAGGCATCCCTGCGTGATCGTGTTGGCGGGAGAATCCTCGGGAGGACAATTTGAAAAGTCGAAACTGGTCGAGTCGATAGTGTCAAAAAGTCGGTAAATCGAATCGATTTTGAGCGACTCTCGTTCATTATTGTCAGGACAACACCTGTCAACTCAACTCCTCACTTGAGCGGCTTCAATACACTTGTCCGCAAAAATCACGCCGGCTTTTGTATCGTGTACTGCATGCCATTCATCACCATACTTTAAATATGGAAAATTTTTATTTATCTCTTGTCCATGGAAAACTCTATGTTGTACGCCATATTTTGCCAATAATTCTGATCTTGTTCTAGTACCATTTTCATCTCCTAGCCATAATAATCCACATGCACTAAAATTTTTTGGAAACCTATATAAGACAAAGAAATTCTTCTTTTCTGACCAATGAAAACTTCATCAGCCATGGTGGAGTGGCAAGCACCAAAAATAAAATTTTTCCTTGAACCAGGGCTAGGGAAGCGTTTTCATAGTTCGAGAATCCGCGCAATCGATTACTTGCATAAAATTACCTCCAGAGGTCATTTAAAAAAATAAATTTCCATGTTCCAAAAATCCATTTTTTCGAGACCACCCTGTTTTTTAAAGAATTTCATTTTTTCACAAAAATAATTTTTAAGATTAAAAATTAGCAACTTTGAAAAAAATGGCAAAAACAAACGGCCAACTGTAGGAATTGAACCAGTGCTCCCTTTGCCATGTATGTAAAAAATCGACTGCTCCACGGGGATTTTTTGCTTTTCTCATTGAAACAATTTTTAACATACTCATATAGTTTAGTGCCAGTTAAGCGTGAAAGCTCATCCCATTCTCTATAAGCACCATCTGCTAATGGCATATAAATAGGCGAAGAATGAGCATAGCGAATAATTCGAGAGGCACCGTGGGAAGACCCTTTCTTATGACCATAAGAGAACTGAAAATTTTCATAAATTGGATATTTATAGGATGAATAAAAATTTTAAAAAGTAATATTTCTTAAAGGGGGTAAATTTTGTAGCAGCATCTCCGTAAAAAATATTTTCAAATTTTTACAAAAATGACTCAGGGGGTTTTTCTATGATTGAGCACATTGCCGAATCGTGAAAATACTTCTCGGACCCTGATTCAGGAAAAGGAGTGGGTGTATTGAAGCAAAAATGAACCAAAATTCGGATTTTCGCCGGAAAGTCGTTTGTCTAGGGATTTTTCTATTTTTGCATTTTACTATATTTACATTTTACAGCTTGCCCATATGTAACTAGTGTTGTCATAAACTTTTTTAGGCAAGTTTACGGAGATTCGAAAATGAAAAATTCGATTGATTGTTGACTTAATCCACCAAGATCTTCCCTGAATTAGTGCCTGGGAAGCATTTTCACCGTTCGGCAATACGCGCAATCGATTCCTTGCATAAAAAATCCCTAGTCGGCCGGTTTTCTAGCGAAAATACGAATTTTTATTCATTTTCGCTTCAATACCCACTCCTTTCCCTGAATCAGGGAAGCATTTCGCAATGTGCACAATCGATTCCTCGCATAGAAAACCCCAGAGGAGTCATTTTTGTAAAGATTCTATGTAAATAGCAAAAACCAGAAAATTATGGTACAACTCAATATAGTCCGTTTCAGCTCCAACTATAAAAAAAGCTGGGCCCAAAATTCAAAATCCGAAGTCGGTATGCCGTCCGATCTGGCAAGTTAAGCAACGTTGAGCCCGCAGGTTTGATCCCACTAAGGCAAAAATTTTGAAGCAAAAAATTTTTGCTTGTAAGGAAAGTTTTTTTGTATATCGAAATTTTCGGGGTCGAACCTGAGGGCCCGACGTTGCTTAACTTGCCAGATCGGATGGGATGCCGACTTTGAAGTTTGAATTTTGGGTCCAGTTTTTTTATAGTTGGAGCTGGAATGGACTATATTATAGGATCACTGATATATACTTGTTCAAGTAATAGCGTTTTTCTCCCCTTCTTTGCTAACTGATAAGCCGTACAGCTTCCCATAATACCAGCGCCAATAACAATCGTATCATAGTCCACTTTTTGATTCTGTTTGGGATAAGTTGTAAAAGTCATCTTCGAAGATTGTTCTCCCCTTCGGAAAAATTTCCACTCCAACAAAGAAAGATTAAGTTCGAGACGTGCAAATTATACACCAAGAGACTGATAAGGCCAAAAGAATGCGCCAAAATGATGTCCGCTGACCTTTGGTTGTTGTAATAAAATTGTCGTCTTTTGACTAGTTGACTATCTTTATATCACGAGAGAAGGAAACGAGCTGTGTTAGGTCATTAATAATCAAAACAGTATGGAAAAATAGCATCGACAAGATTTTATTATATAAAATGGGAGACAATCGATGATCTCGAAAACCTTGAAAATGTTTCCCAAACCAAAAAATCTTTGCTCAAAAATCGAATTTTTACTCAAAAATCGAATTTTTACTCAAAAATCGAATTTTTGTTCAAAAATCAAATTTTTATTCAAAAATCGATTTTTTGCACAAAAATCAAACTTTTGCTCAAAATTCGAAATTTTTTGCTCTGATAGAGAAATTATAAAAAAAAGTGTCGCAGCTATGGCTCAGTAGCAAATGCCTCACACTCAGCCTGAAGCCGTGGGTTCGATTCCGTCCGAAGCCAAGATTTATTTTTTTGTGAAATTGCTCAAAAATGTTATAAAATTGACGAAAAAAACATTTTTTCTATCATTAGTTTTTTGAAAAAAATTTTGGGGCCCCAGAAAATTTTTTCTGGGGGTCAAAAAATGGAAAAATTGCGTCAAAATTAGGGGTAATAAGTTTTAATCCCAACACCCCAGAAAATTTTTCGATGTGTGCAATCGATTCCTCGCATAAAATTACCCCTAAAGAGTCACTTGTTAAAAAAATTTTTTTAATTTTCTACTCGGCTGTAAGTTGGACCCCTCAACCTTTAAAGGGGGTAACATTTAGGGACTAATCTCCGAAAAAATTTTTTGTCAAAACAGCCTATATAAAGGTAAAATCATGCGGGGAATCGATTGCGCGCATTTCCAAATCGTAAAAATGCTTTCTTGACCCTGATTCAGGGAAATAGATGTGTATATTGAAACGAAAATCCAACATGTACTAATTTCCCTAAATCAAGGTCAGGGAAGCGTTTTTAAGCTTCAGGAATGCGCGCAATCGATTCCCCGCATGAAATTATCCCCAGAAATGTGATTTGGAGGGAGAAATTTCAAGATTTTTCGATTTTCGCTTCAATATACACATCTATTTCCCTGAATCAGGGTCAAGGAAGCATTTTCACGCTTCGGAAATGCGCGCAATCGATTTTTCACATGATTTTACCCCTATATAGGCTGTTTTGGCAAAAAAAAATTTTTTCGGAGATTAGTCCCTAAATGTTACCCCCCTTTAAGAAACTAATTTTCATGGACTTTTTAATTTCTCAAGTATTGTGACATCCCAAAAAAATTTTTTCGAAAAACTAATGATAGGCAAAATGTTTTTTCGTCTATTTTTATATGTTTACAAGATTTTTGTTCGATTTCTCATAAAAAATGAATGTTGACTCCGATCGGGATCAAATTTGAGCCTTCAACTGACTATATAGCACTTGCCACTGAGCCAAAGAAGCGACACTTTTTTTAAATGTCCTTGTGAAAAAAGTATAGTTGTCTAAATTTTACTTTAACCTCTTAGTCAAAAATCAACTTTTTATTCCATAATGATTCACCAGTTGAAACAATATGAAACACACATTTTGAAATACTGAAAACTCAGGAATTGTTGATAAGAATTTCATGTGAGTGAGAAAATAAATATAAAAATAGAGAAGAATCTATCAATCATATTGTGGAGCCGTTTTTTAATTATTTAATAAATACCTGCTTTTCTCAACTTTTTATTCTTTTATTTCAAAAATGCGATTTTTTCTAGCATTTATTGCGATTTTTTTACCTTTAGCTATTGGAAAACTAGAAGAAAACGAAGAAGATCTAAACCCGTATGAAGTTTTAAAAATTGCCAAGGTACTTAAAACAGATTTTTGTACACGCAAAAAAAATCTAGGGATCAACTTATAAACAAATAGAAGCTCGATATAAACAATTAGTAAAACTTCATCAGCCGGCATTAGGTGGAAATCCTAAAGTTTTCCAACAAATTAAAAAAGCTTTTGAAATTTTGACAGATAAATGGATTGATAAGGAATATAAAAAATCAGTAAAGGACCGTCAAAAGAAGGCACAAGAAGAAGCCTGGAAAAATCATGAGAGTGCTTATTTAAATAAAAAGACCTATGGAGGATCTGTTTATTCCACACAACAACAATTTAACTTTNAAGCCTGGAAAAATCATGAGAGTGCTTATTTAAATAAAAAGACCTATGGAGGATCTGTTTATTCCACACAACAACAATGTAACTTTTTTTTATTTTTCCGGCATAAAATTTTTTTAGTTCTATTCGCATTGTTTCTTTTATTCGTAGTCGTTGTCTGCTTTTTTATCGTCTGCATTGGTGGAAATTCTTCGTATACAGAATATAGACCAGTGCAAAGATCTTTCGTTAATGGGTCTACCAATTCTAACATCAATCGCTTCAATACATCGAACATCGTTGCGCGAGGTATACAATTTTTAGATCTATGGCAATATTTGTGGCGGTTTTTAAAACTTTGAATTTTTGCTCAAAAATCGATTTTTTACTCAGGTTCAATACCACCTATCGTCAAATTATTTTTGCTTATATTTAATAGAGAACTTTTTTTCAAAAAATTATTTTCATACGTTGTTCAGCATGAAAAATTGAATCGAAACTACTCCTTGTAACAAACGGCTCACGGAGTGTTAAACTATTTATAAACTACATAATAATTTCTAAATTTTTAGAAGATGAAAATCTATCACGAGTAGAACTCTCCTTGTTAAGTCGCCTATTAACTGATTTTCTAGAACGAGTTAACCTTTCAATTCCTAGGCCAGCATCACAATCTTTTATCAATAGTTTGAGATCGATTCAATACACCTCTAAATATTATAACAGTAAGAATAAAGATCTCATTTTTTGGGAATTTTTAGAAGCTCGGACTATTACCACGCCGAGAACGTGGAAATACAGGAATATGAAATGGACAAAAGTTTTCGGGCCCGACTGGGACTCGAACCCGAACCTCCTTGCTACCGTCTAAGTGCACTACCATTGTGCTATCGAGGCCTACAACTAATGCCCGGTAAATACTTGACGGTGTATTTTTCACTACTCAAACTGTGATTAATACCTGTGTGCCATCCGACCGATTAACGGTACAAGATGAACGTAGGGATTATCGATAAGTGATAGTTCTCATTTTTTGGATCACCGTCAAGTATTTACCAATTAATGGGCATCAGTTGTAGGTCTCGGTAGTACAATGGTAGTGCACTTGAACGGTAGCCAGGAGATCCGGGTTCGAGTCCCGGTCGGGTCCGAAAACTTTTGCCCAATTTCATATTACCAGTAAGAGTAAATTAAAATTATAAAATTTACGATTTTAGGTAGATGCAGTATTTGTATGAACAACTTTGAAGAAGAACCTTCTAAGTATATTGTCAAGGTTAACTGTGATCATGTTTTCCATAGAGAATGCCTTATAACTTGGTTGAATAAAAATGGAAGTTGCCCAAACTGCAGATTTAAATTTCCTGTGGAGGTCGAAGTGTTTCATCCAAACTTAGAAATACAAGAAGAAGAAGAATCTAGTGAATACAGTTTTGAAGATAACGAATCGAATCACGAAAGAGTTGGAGAAGATGAAGAAGAATTAGGAGATTGGAACGTAGTTTCAGCCAATACACGACAAAGAACGAGAGCAAGACAACGAATAAACTAAACAATTTTAATTTAGGATAGCCAATAAAGTTGTACAAAATAAATGACATTAAAAATTTGCCATATTTCACAGCGCAATAGGGTAAAAAATTGCGAGGAATCAATTCCCGCTATTATTTTTTGACAACAATTTCAAAAAAGTAGTCGAATACCTAAAAAAATCGATTTTTATAAAAAATTCAAAGTGCAAAAAAATTTCGACTCCGGTGGGAGTCGAACCTGGGTTCCAAAAATCGATGGACGCCTACGTTCCCAATTGTGCCATCCATGCAAATTAACGAGTAGATTGTAAAATTCATATATTGTTATATTGTACTCAAAATCGATTTTTTACTCAAAAATCGGTTTTTTATTTAAAAATTGAATTTTGGCTCAAAAATCAAATTTTTACTCAAAAATCGGCTTTTTACAACAAAAAATTAGTAAATCTAGTCCCTATGTCGTCTAAAGCACATGTATAATATCGCCTTAATCGTAAATATTTATGAATATAAATATGGCATAACTAATTAATATTGTTTATTGTGCAATCATTAGCTCCCCACTCGAATACATATAACCACATTTGGCTACATGATTGTTAGTCTTGAAAGGAGCTTGTCCTCCGCCGGTTCCTCCATAACTTCCTTGAGAAATATCTGGTTTCCAACCGATATTTTGATTAAGCTTAGGCTTAGGCTTAAGCTTAGGCTTAGACATAGGCTTAGGTATATGTTTAGGCATATGTTTAGGCTTCGTTTTAAGCTTATGCTTAAGCTTAGGCTGAGGTCTATGATTAGGCTTAGTCATATGTTTAGGCCTAGTTTAAAAAATCGAATTTTTGCTCAAAAATCTACTTTTTACTCAAAAATCGAATTTTTACTCAAAAATCACAAAAAATAAATTTTGACTCCGGTCGGGATCAAATTTGAGCCTTCAACTGACTATATAGCACTTGCCACTGAGCCAAAGAAGCGACACTTTTTTTAAATGTCTCTGTGAAAAAAGTGATAGTTGTCTAAATTTTGCTTCAACCTCTTAGTCAGATATCAACGTTTTATTTCATAATGATTCACCAGTTATGAAACAATATGAAACAAACATTTTGAAATACTGAAAAATCAGGGATTGTTGATAAGAATTTCATGTGTGTGAGAAAGTAAATATAAAAAATAGAGAAGAATTTATCAATCCACATTGTGGAACCGTTTTTTAATCATTTAATAAATACCCTTTTTTCTCAACTTTTTATTCTTTTATTTCAAAAATGCGATTTTCCCTAGCATTTATTGCGATTTTTTTACCTTTGACCATTGGAAAACTAGAAGAAAACGAAGATCTAAACCCGTATGAAATTTTAAAAATTTCTAAGGTACTTTAAAACAAATTTTTTGTACACGCAAAAAATCTAGGGATCAACTTATCAACAAATAGAAGCTCGATATAAACAATTAATAAGACTTCATCAGCCGGAATTAGGTGGAAATCCTAAAGTTTTCCATCAAATTAAAAAAGCTTTTAAAATTTTGAAAGATAAATGGATTGATGGAATGGATTGGAGTGAAATGGAATGGATTGATAAGGAATATAAAAAATCGCCAAAAGATCGCCAAAAGAAAACACAAGAAGATTACCAGAACTGGGAAGCTTATGAGAGAAATAAAAAGTCTTATGGAGGATCTGTTTATTCCATTTTTTTAGTTTTATTCGCATTGTTTCTTTTTTTCGTAGTTGTTGGTTGCTTTAATAGACCAGTGCAAAGATCTTTCGTTAATGGGTCTACCAATTCTAACATCAATCGTCTCAGTGCATCGAACATTGATGCGAGAGGTATACAATTTTTAGATCTATGGCAATACTTGTGACGGTTTTTAAAAATTCGAATTTGTACTCAGGTTCGATGTCACATATCGTCAAATTACTTTTGCTCATATTTATTAGAGAACTTTTTTTCAAAAAATTATTTTGTACGTTGTTCGGTATGAAAAATTGAGTCAAAACTACCCCTTGTAACAAACGGCTCACGGAATGTTCAACCATTTATAAACTACATAATAATTTCTAAATTTTTAGAAGTTGAAAATTTATCACAAGAAGAAATCTCCTTGTTAAGTCGCCTATTTTTCGAGTTTCTAGAACGAGTCAACCTTTCAATTCCGAGGCCAGCATCACAATCTTTTATCAATAGTTTGAGATCGATTCAATACGCCTCTAAATATTATAACAGTAAGAATGAAGCTTTCATTTTTTGGGAGTTCGGATTATTAGGGTCGGCACAAGCTCGCACATTCTATCTTACTGAACACAAGCAAAAGTACGACGGCCCCACAAGCTATCGTACGAAGTCATCGTAGATCGTAAAATTAACGTAAAAGTACGATGAAATCGCCACAAGCTGTAGTACGATCGTACGACGCGGCATAAATTAAAATTATAAAATTTACGATTTTAGGTAGATGCAATATTTGTATGAACAACTTTGAAGAAGAACCTTCTAAGTATATTGTCAAGGTTAACTGTGATCATGTTTTTCATAGAGAATGCCTTATCACTTGGTTGAATAAAAATGGAAGTTGCCCAAATTGCAGATTTAAATTTCCTGTGGAGGTCGAAGAGGAACATCCAAACCTAGAAATACAAGAAGAAGAATCTGATTATGACAGTTTTGAAGATAACGAATCGGATCACGAAAGAGTTGGAGAAGATGAAGAAGAATTAGGAGATTGGAACGTAGTTTCAGCCAATACACGACAAAAAACGAGAGCAAGACAACGAATAAACTAAACAATTCTGATTTAGGATAGCCAGTAAAGTTATCATTTTTTATATGATTGTAAATTACTGGCTTTAAATTAGAAAAATAAAAATGATGATTACAATTCAATGTTATTAAAAGATGCTTTTTGGGGGTAATAAAACTCGACCGTTTGGTTAAAAAATATTTCCAACGTTTCATAAATTTCATTGAAAGCTTATTTCAAGTGTTTCATAAAATTGTATATAAACCGAAAACGGTGGTGTTTCTTTCCCCTGGTCTATTTTTAAAGATATTTTTAGTTAAGTTATCAATGAATGTGTGTTAACCGAATAAACACAAATTCCAATAAAATTATCAAAAGAATTAAGTAGATGCACATGCTTTGTAGCATGAAAACGATCGATATAAAACGGTATTTTCTATAAGTAATAGATTAATTTTAAAAATGGAGCTTATCGTGTTTCTTTATTTTTTATTTTTAAGTCAAATTGGTGATGGACAATCGGGTATGACTTTTTTGGATATATCATGTAACTTTTTCTTAGGTTGTCAAACTTCTTATTCAAACATGGCTATAAACGGCAACGACCTCGTCAACACCACCGGATCATCTTCTTCATGTTGTCAATCTTGTCAACAACAATCGGGTTGTGCTGCCTACACTTGGACTTTTGATAATGGCGGAACTTGTTGGTTAAAGAATGACACTCAACCTTTATATTCATCTAATGGAGCATTTACCGTTATGATGACGCCGAACCCTACCAATACATACGTTTTAAACGTTAGCTATGATGCTTCGAACTTTTTCGACAATGTTGGTTTTCAATTAGGATCAGCGGATTGTGGATGTTTTGTGAATTATACTGATAAGAACACAGCGCAAAATGCAGGATTGATTAAAATATTAAACAATAAGGTACGAACCGATTTCTCTTTATATCAGGTCATACCAGAGTATCCAGAACAGCGTAAAGATTTATTTTTGATTTCGAAGTTCGAATCTAGTGTTCGGCTAGGGTTCGGTTCGAGATTTTTTTAATAGGTGTATAACTTGTGTGTTGGCGAGCAACAGTCACCAACTTCGTCTTCAGGTGACATAGTTTATGTTAAAGTGACCAATATGATATGCGTCATACTTGTCATATCAAACGGGACAAATAATTGACTAAGGCGATAATGGTGATAGGTTCGGTCACTCTTGTCATCTGAGTGTCACGCTTGTCACCTAAGTGTAACCTAGGTGTTATTTATGTCACCCCTGTCATAAACTTTTCTAGTGTAACTTGGAAATATTATTAGTAGGTTATCTTGATGTATCTTATAGTGATCTACAAAAAAATTATGCTGTTCGGGATACTCTGGTATGACCTGATATTCAAATTTTCAGATTTTTATGGGAGTCGACAATGT
>OZJO01000912.1:0-19287 GCA_900406225.1 Acrobeloides nanus | reverse complement strand
AGTTTCAGACCAGGTGGACAAAAGTTTCAGAATATCGAATCGGTGTTTTTTAGCTTCTACTACTTGTTTAGGCATTAGACAACCGTTTTGGAAACATTTGAAATTCTGAAGCCTTTGGCCACCCGGTCTGAAACTTTTGCCCCTCCCCCCCCTCTAGTATCAAAAATTATCTACCACCGATCCTGATCTTTCATGTTAAAATTAAATTTTTATGATAAAATATGTTGTATATGTCCGAGATACTTTTTTATGATAATTTCTGAGATATGGGGTCATTCAGATATTACGTAATTATGTTTAGGGAGGGGGGGGGGGGGGGGGGGGGAGTCGGCCTTCCTCATAAAAATTGATTACGTTAGTGCATTTTTGATGATTAAGTTGAGGGGGGGTAAACCATCTAAAAATTGATTACGTAATATCTGGATGACCCCTATAATCAAATAGTTAGAAATATTGGGTCGTTCCATAGTTTTCCGGATTTTTTACATGAATTTTGACCGGAAAATTTTCTAAAAATGACCCATATAGGGGTAATTTTATGTGGAGAATCGATTGCGAGCATTCCCGAAGCGTGAAAATGCTTGCTTGATACTGATTCAGAGAACGGGATAGGTGTATTGAAGCGAAAATTAACTAAAATTCGGATTTTCGCCGAAAAACCGGCTGTCTAGGGGTTTTTCTAGGCGGGGAATCGATTGCGCGCATTTTCAAATTGTTAAAAATCTCGCAGTTTTTGACTTTTCGCATTTTTCGATTTTTCACTTCAATACACAGGCCTTCCCTGAATCAGGAAAGCATTTTTTCGCTTCGTAAATGTTAAATTCAGATTTTCCACGTGTTTTTACCTCTAGAGGTGTCATTTTCAGAAAAAATTTTCGAAATTTTTTTCACATGAGTGCCCCCATTGTACAGTAGCTTCCGAACTTTTCTATTACCTGTATTTCAAGAGTTTCCTAGATTTATTGAACTCTTATTTCAAGTGTTTCATACACATATGAAAGAACGCGCAAAAATAAAAACAAACATCTTTTCCTTATATTGTTTTGCTCAATGAAATGTTTTAATATAACAATGGGATTTTTTAATGTGTAAGTTTTAGAATTTTGACAAATAAAAAATGTTTATAATTTTTTAAGGCCATCTTTTACATTTCGATTATTTTATATGAATTATATGCTTATGTGCATGGTAATTGTTTATTTTTGATACTTTTTTGTCCCCAAGAGGTGAAAACCAGTGTTTGTTCGGTTACTTAACGGTTACTAGCGCAAACAGTCATAACTCGATGGATGTAAATCCAAAATTAATGGCCGACAGCTCATTTTAAAGCCCAAACGTTGCGCTACAAAATTCATAAGAACTTATTGAGCTAGCTTCAAAAATGTGGGGTTTATGACTCTGTAACCGTTAGCTTAACGGTTACTTAATTTTTTCAAATAACACCTAGAGGGGTCATTTTAGGAAAAAATTTTCTTTCCCCAAATTTATGTAAAAAATATCAGAGCATTTGTAACAAATCAGTATATGGAATTCGAGTGGACTTGATGGGCTCATCTTTCGGAACAAATTGTTGGAAATATGAAAATCCCAGGGATCTTTGGGTCGAAACAGGCACGGGATGTGATGAGATCTAACATTGTTTGTAAGTATAACAGAAATAAAAAATTAGTGCGAACAACTATGGATGATAGCAATCGCTTTCTTTATGACATATTTTGGTGGCATGCTACTGGTCGCATTCAGCCATTTATTTGGCAATATTCTATCAATGTTTCTCATTTCATACATAGGAAATTGGTTGGATAAAAAAGATAGGAAATATGGTAAAAATTTTTTTTAATTTAAAAAAATTATTTTAACCCGTTTTAGCCCACTAGTACATACAATAGCGGAAAATAAAATCTGACCAAACTTTAAAATGTCATATCTCGGTCAGTATAAATCCACTTAGACTGAACGATAGCTCATTGAATTTTTGAGATCACGACGAACAACTTTGTAGAATATCAATTTTCATGAAAAAATTTCTGTGATGGAGAAAATCATTATGAAAACATTGATATTTTTTTAAATTTTTGATTGAATTATGTTAGAAATAGCATAATTATTTATCTCATTCAAAAACCATTTTTTTCATATGGATTTTCTCAATCATAAAAAAGTTTTCATGAAAAGTGATATTCTACAAAGTTGTTCACCGTGATCTCAGGAATTCAATGAGCTATCGTTCAGTCTAAGCGGATTTATACTGACCGAGATATGACATTTTAAATTTTGGTCGGATTTTTTTACCGCTATTGTATGGGGTAGCGGAATTTTATTTTCCGCTACTATAGTTGCGGGCTAAAGCGGGTTAAAAAATTTAGGAATACTAACTATGCTCGCTTTTCATAACTTTGGTGTTGCGGTGTCATCATTGTTTATGGCAATCTGTATTAGTTTACCTCATGAATTAACAGTTTTACGGGTTGCGTTTTTGTTTTTTGCTCTTGTTAGTCATGCGGTTTCAAGTCTAGCTGCTACTGGGCAAAGAATAGCACTTACAAAAGATTGGGCTATTGTTTTGGTCAAGCAAGAAATGAATGCTAGCCTATCAGGTTTCATTTTAAAAATAAACAATTAAAAACAAGTGGCAAAAAATACCATCGTTTTTCATCGTGTGGAAAAAGGTCGAAAACATTTTGTATCGTGGGGACCTTGCCATCCCCCCTACTTGTGCACTTATGCCCCTCCCCACATATTCATATAAGTCATCAATAAAATTTCTATTTTTGCATAAAATCAATAAGTTTAGATACAAACTCAACAATGACGATTCTCAAACAATTATCTTTTGTAATATCACCACTATCTATTTCATTCATTCTTAAATATATTGGGTATTTTCCTTCGTGCTTTATTTTGATTCTTTGGAATCTGTTTACTTGGTACGTAGAAAGATGCATATTGATTTCTGTTTATGAGGATATTCCTGAGTTGGCAAAACGTCCTATTAGAGGTAAGCAAATTAGGAAAAGTCACATCATAGGTCGGCAAGAAGACTACCTCAAGCTAAAAAAAGGTCGTTTTTTTGGTGGAGGTGGTAGAGGACCACCTCATCGGGGGTCCCCTCCCCTACCTTGTCGACCTATGATTCACATAATTAAAAAGTAAAATAAATCTAGGACATTTCCGGCTAAGAGTAAAAATTACATCATCTTTTCACTTCCCCCAGTTTTTTTGGGTGGGGGGGGGGGTAACCAATTCCCTCCCCCCACGGGGAAAATTGGATAAAATGAATTATTGTCACAAAAAATCATCTAGAGAAAATCACTAGGAGATAAAAGCCTGAAAACAGCAAAAATGATCAAAATTCGAATTTCTTTCAATTTTTTATAAAAATAGATAATTTTTTGTGCTCCGGGATTTTTTATCATGGGGAACATCATACATTATCAATGGAGGGGGACTGTCTCCCCCCCCCCTCATGTAGCTAGCATCGAGCCAAAAAATAAGATTCATATAGCCTCGGAGTTCCAAGTCTCAAAGCTATATAGCCGAGCCTCGGGATATAGCCCAAAACATAAAAAAATTGGGTGTCGGCCTTTTTTTGTCGACAACATATAACCCCGAGGTAGCTTGTCCCCCCCTTGTTCATGTATGTCTGAGTGTCACGCTTGTCACCTAAGTGTAGCCTAGGTGTTATTTATGTCACTCCTGTCATAAACTTTTCTAGTGTAACTTGGAAATATTATTAGTAGGTTATCTTGATGTATCTCATAGTGATCTACAAAAAATTATGCTGTTCGGGATACTCTGGTATGACCTGATATTCAAATTTTCAGATTTTTATGGGAGTCGACAATGTTACCGTTCTCCCATCGAATTCTACTATTGGTCGAAATTCGGTTAATGTTCGAACTCTGCATACTTTTAACTCCGGTCTTTTTATCTTGAGCCTTGATCATGTACCGACAGGGGTTACGCTATGGCCAGCATTTTGGTCGTATGGTCCAGATTGGCCAAATAGTGGCGAGATTGATATCTTAGAAAGTATATGTGGGAATGATTCATATCGAGACTTTAATCAAATAACTTTGCATACAGGGAAAGGATGTGCTATGTCAGAAAATAACTCGAAATATTATACAGGACATGGACTTGATAGGGTTTGTGATAGTAGTAAGTGATTTCGAATCAACTCATCGGTCCTATATACCCGTCCCCACTCCCTTCCGACTTCTTTTCGACTCGATCCTCATAACTTGGCCCTATCCTACTCTAAAATGACAAGAAATGTTTCCAAGTCACCTAGAGCTGACAAGGAGTACTATTGAAGTGCAAGAAATAACACAAATAGGAATAACACAAAAGGAAATTTTGGAAACGACTTTTTTGTGTCCTACACTTCAATAGTGTTCCTTGTGAGCCAAAACGACCATATCGACTTGATTTAATCTAAAAACCACTTTAAGATCATACAGTTAACCACGGCTGTGGTGTCGAAGCACCGAAGGGCACCTATAACCTCCCTTTCAACCAAGCGGGCGGCGGTGTTTTAGCAACCGAATGGGATCGTGAAAAATTCATCCGAGTATGGAACTTTGTTCAACCGAATATTCCTTCTGACATCGTTAACGTAAGCCATTCAGACTTTTTATAATCCTTTTTAATCTTAGAACAGTCCTAACCCAAACCCCTCCACATGGGGTATGCCCACAGCATATTTTGCTATCGGACCCAATTGCACCTCGGGTCATTTCCAAAACCATACTATTATATTTGACATGGCACTTTGTGGATGGGCGGCTAGTGTAGTTGATGGAGATTGTGCGGAAATAGTGAGATCTGAACCAGAAAATTATTCCGAAGCATATTGGTTGATTAATTATTTAAAAGTGTTTTGTAAGCCTGGGGATCAATGTCGTTTAAGTTGAAAAATATTATACAGGGTGACACAGAATTAACTCAAAATCGATTTTTTACAACAAAAAAATTGGTAAATCTAGTCCGTATGTCGTCTAAACTACATGTACAATATCGCGTAAATATTTATGAATATAAATATGGCATAACTAATTAATATTGTTTATTGTGCAGTCATTAGCTCCCCACTCGAATACATTGATAGAACCACATTTGGCTACATGATTGTTAGTCTTGAAAGGAGCTTGTCCTCCGCCGGTTCCTCCACAACTTCCTTGAGAAATATCTGGTTCCCAACCGATATTTTGATCTTCATACCCCTTGACTTCAAACCAATTCTGGTATGTTTTAGAGCAATCCATCTTGAATTGTACTAGCCAATAACCGGGTCCAAAAGTGTTATAGGGTTGATATTCAGGCGCTTGGGGATCATTCGTTGAATAGACCAATGGAGTTCCTAACGGAGCTTGACCATCGTGGGTACCTAAAAAGATCAATTTTAAGCAGAACCGAAAGTGTTCACCTTAGGGTCGGGGGTCCTGGGCCTTGAGCCTATAGAAAAATATTGTGAGCGAAGGCGCATAGTGCATCCGCTTCGTTACCTGAGCTCTCAACAGATATCTCTTCTTCTCTCTCTCAACTTCCCGAAGCCTCCTCGAGACTCGGGAATGACTCGCAAAACTATACATGAAGCCTGCCTAACTTCCACTTTCTGTTCAGACACTTCATGTCCTATCCAGACCTCCATCAAGCTCGTCCAGGCCTCAACGAGACCTTCCCGGACCTCAAATGAAGGCTTCCCAAACCTCACTGCAACCCTATATATGGGAGATCGTTTCAATACATCTGAGAAATATAATAAATAATAAGTAGAATGATTTCATGTCCGGATTAGTTAATGATCAAGTAATAGAAGAAGAAGAGTATAACCCAGTAGCAGGAGGCGCTATGTGATCCCGGACCCATGACCCAAACTTTGATCCTGAGTCCCTGACCCATTTTCGATCTGCTTTCAAGCGAACATATTCAAAAACGAAACCTTGATACTGTTCAGCGCCTTCGAAATCCAAATATTTATCCGCTTGACTCCATGATAAATATTCCACGAAAAAGAATGACACGTTCGTTGTATGAGCAATTGGAACCGCACAAGGATCACTATTTTGCATGTAGGGACCGGCTTTACAAGCTTAAACATAGAATGTAATTGGCTAAATTTTATAATAATACAAAAATACCTCCATTCATTACGTTTCCACCACGTAAATAAATATCTTGGCCCGGTTGTGTATCACGATGTAATAAGACGACGGTTGTTTGCCAAGATGATGGAGGTGGTGTGGGACCAAAAAAAGAAATACAAAATTTTTTAATAAGATTATATGAAAATTATACTCGGTGGTGGGCCACCAATGCGAGCTCCAACATGAATGGCAATGATGCTATTCGGAAGAACACTTATGCTAGCTTTACCTAAAATTTATTTCTAAACTAAAATAGGCAAAATCTATGTAAAAATATAAAATTCGGATTCGGTGTCCGGATTTCCGTACACAAGTATACTCTGTTTTCAGCTTGAATTTACAAGTTGGTGCACATAGCCTAGTGGCTAAGGCATCAGTTCCATCAAAACTCACCATTGTTATCGACCGTTATTTGAGTTCCAGTACACTGGTTATTCACCAAATCTCCGCTATAAACATCACAATAATCACCGGCTGGGAGTGTTGTTTGGGTATTTCTAAAAAATCTTGTCATCGCTGCTTTTTTAAAAAGTTCCCTACAAATTGAAGTTATTGTTAGCGTTGTTATTCAATGCAAAATAGCCTTTAGCATAACGTGCAAAAGCCAACGCGTTGTTGCTGCTAGTTATAGCTGTAGCAGCGGCACCCGCAGTGACCTGATGAAACTTAGCCAACTTTCGAATTTCCGGCCAGCGATGTTCGCAAACCCAACCGGAAGACTGTTGGCAGGTTTGTGTGCTTGAATCGAAAGTTGGTGAGGTTGTCTAAAAAGATTTTATGAAAAAATTTTCTCCAATATTTATAAAATTGAGAACTGGATTTTTTTCAACAAAAAATTGTACTTATTTCAGAGAGCGAAACGGGTTTGGGCCTGGGGACCGATGCCTGGTCCACTAAGGTATCGCATTTTATAAGTTTGAACTGCCAAATGCGGCAACCTTTTTATGGTGCATCGGTCGGGAAGGGCTCGAGCCTGGACTTAGGTATCAGCCCCAAAGGGGCCCAGGAGTGGGCTACTTGGCCTCCCAAGAGACCCCCTAGGGTCACATCCCCCTATAAAAACATGCGTCAAATCACCAAAACTCCTGACCAGGATCCTTTAACCCAGGTCCCTAAGGGAGCTAAGGAGACTAGACCTGGGTCTCTCAGGGGCCCGAGGGATCTGAGACAAGCACAATAACGGGACGAATCGACGGGATGAACAAGAACGGGAAGATTTTTTCTTCAGACCTCAGCTCCTGTAAAGAATTTTTATATAGTGTAAAAGACTTTTTTTCTCAACTTTTTACCCGGGCCGAGCCTAGACCTGTCTCGCTCTCTAACTAATTTTAAGAACTTTTGATCGAACATGGCTTGCTTACATTAAAATATGGTCCTCCAAGATGGGGTGGACCTTGATCATGTGTACTGAAATAATAGCTGCTCATCACTCGTGGAAGACCATACGGCCAGGCCAACATGAATCCAACCGCCAACTTGTATGGAGTTCCATCTTTGTAAATCACGACATTCGGTGGTTCGGAACGTTGATTGTCATGGTTATCGATAAAGTTCACTACATTGAAGTCGTCGTAATTTCCATAGCCATAACCGGGACCTAGGTTTGTGAGGCCACTAAAATAATATAGTGTGGTCTTAGACGAACAAAATGACACCAAAATTATCCAATTGGAAAATTGTTTTAGGTTTTTGAAACGAAAATTCTGATTCATGTTTTCGTTTTAATAATCCAAAACAATTTTCAAATTGGATAATTTTGATGTCATTTTGTTCGTCTCATTTAGCTATAAAAAATTGCAATAATGTTCATCTTATGAAAATTTAAAAAATCGATTTTTCCGCAAAAAATTCAAAAAAGTTTGTGTATTACAACGAAAACATATACAAATTGAAATTTTCAAACGCAATTATCTCGAAAACTACAACGATTCAGAACATGCCATAAAAACAAAAAATGCTCCATCTTTCATGAACTTTCCGAATATCAACAAAAAATGGCAACCCACTGGACTAGTCATTTTAATGACCATTATTAACATACCCAAAATTCGAGTACTTCTTCGCGGCGGATGAAACAGCGGCTCCATAATTGAAGTTTGTGTATCGTCCAATTTCGATATAATCTGATGCATGCACAGCTTCACCACCCTGGTCAATAACCTCGTAGAAAATAAATGGACGTTGATTCGATCCAAAAATCTATAATTTTGAATTTTTTTCAAAAATCTTGGACTCACATCACTTCGAACATTGTTGACTCCAGCAAAAATGTTCTTCAGGTCATCTGGCCACATGTGTTTTCCGGCGTCAACTCGAAAACCGGCAACACCCAGCGAGATTAAATGGTTCAAAAAGTTTTGCATTATGCCTCGGACATACGCAGTGCCTTGATCTAAATCTAACAGGCCTACCAGCCGACACATCTTTACGTTATAAGCTGAATTCTGATAATCCGAGTCTTGAATATCATGGTCGCATTCTTTATCGTGGGTATCACCAGGACCATAAGGAACGCCGNTGTGTTGACGCGAAAATCGAACGTGCACTAATTTTCCTGAATCAGGGTCAAGGAAACGTTTTCAAGCTTCGAGAATGCGCGCAATCGATTCCCCTCATCAAATTACCCCCTATATAGGTCATTTTTGAAAAAAAAACATGAAAAAATGGCCCAAATTCTGGTTTTTTATACTCTGTATTTACGTTATAAGCTGAATTCTGATAATCCGAGTCTTGAATATCATGGTCGCATTCTTTATCGTGGGTATCACCAGGACCATAAGGAACGCCGGGAAATTGTTCAACTCCAGCAGTTCCGTCGAAATATGAATCTCCAGAAGAACTGACTCCATTCACACCTTTCTTCTAAAAAGTGAATTTAAAAAAAAAGTTCACTGCTGTATTAGTCAAAAGTTAATCATCAACCAGAGGCCGAATGCTTTTGACGCAGCTTCAAACTGTCTATTTCGTTGCAATAGTTCTCTGCGTAAAGTCATCCAACAAAATAATTTTGCTACTAACAATTTTTTTGGTGATTGCAGTTTGAACATGCAACGAAAGAGGCAGTTTGAAACTGCGCAGACTGCGTTTGCACATGACTGTTACCACACATACTCAGCATACTTATACCCCTACATCTGAGGGCTACATGGGTCTCGGACCCATTTTCAGCCTCTGATTATCAATTGGTTTGCCTCAGCTCAAAATTCCATCGACTCTCTCTCTTTCTCATGAGAATTTAGCAATTCATCCGAAAAATTTTTTCTGAAATGTAAAATTTTCACCTGTCCGACGCCCACCATATGATTTAAAACAACATCGACTATAATTCGGACACCGACTTTGTTACAACGATTGACCATATCTGTGAATTCGGCTTCATTTCCACTTCTACTCGACAACTTATAGCTAACCGGTTGGTAACGAACCCACCATGGAAGATCATTACCGTTATTAAAGTTGGTAAAAGTGATATGCTCCATTGGAGGTGATACCTAAAATTGTTTTTTGGACCAACAGATTCAAACACTGATCGAGAGATCCCTAAAAACTGACTTGTACTGCCCCATAGCCATAATATTGAAGAAAATTTTCACATTCCGCTGCAATATCCGTCCATTTCCACTCGAACAAATGCACTATGATTTGTCTATCACTCAATAAATTCGACTTGTCATATGCATAAGGATTGTCTTCTTGAATTGAGTTATGAATCAAAAGAAATACCAACAAAATGGCCTGAAAACTCAGAACACTCATTTGGCTAATTCTTAAAATTTGGCCATCAATTCTATAAGGAAACGCACTTTTATATTCTCGAGAAAGAACAGAAGATTAAATCCCATTGTCTGCAGAAGGGCAAAATGTGATAGCAGTCTCTAATCAATAAATAGCTACATACAGGGTGTTCAATAATAATATACCGATTTCAAAAATTTATAGTTCTATGAGTTTAAAAGATTTTTCAAACGGTCTTTCGTAAGTTTCTAGAAACGCTTGGGAGTTTTTGTTTAAATATTTTCATGATTTTTGAATAAGTCTGTATATTGACGCGAAAACCTGAATTTTTTCTTGAAGAATTTTTAACGATGTTCAAGGACGCAGCCCAGGATACACAGGAACGCAAGCTCCGGTGGGCCGGGCACATTGCGAGACGACAAGACAACCGCTGGACCACGTCAACAACCTTCTGGTGGCCCTACGATCTCAAGCGACCTCTTGGACGACCACCATACCGATGGAGACGAGAAATGGAACAAGCCATTGGTCCAAACTGGTATAACATCGCCAGAAATCGAGAAGAATACAGAAGGCGGCTGAAGGATCTGCATCAAATCAATGGTTGAACCGGATCTTCAAGTATCGTTTGAAATGCATTATCTCAAAAACTATGAATCCATTTCAAGCGATTTTTGGGGGACTACCGTTTTTCGATGCGCTCTACAAAATGGCGTTGCTATTTTTTTAAAATTCGTCAAGGAAAAGAATCAGGTTTTCGCTTCAATACACATACTTATTCAAAAATCATGAAAATATTTTTTTTAATTTCCAAGTTTTTCTAGAAACTTACAAAAGACCATTTGGAAAAATCTTTTAAACTCATAGGATTATAAATTTTTGAAATCGGCGTACTATCATTGAACACCCTGCACTTGATCTTGTATTTTATGCTTTGTGCGAATCATAAATAATAACAAAGGGATGGAAGTATACTAGCATCTATTTTATCAATCTACTTTCCCGGTTCATAAGCTTATTGCAATTTTTCATTGCATTTTTATATCTTTGAAATGTTCGCTATGATATCAAATAAACGTTACACCCTATAGAAGAATTCAATATAGGGTTAATTTTCAGAAATTGACATCATCCTGAAAGATTGCCAAAAGATTTCTGAGAACATTCAATCTGCGCTGAAAATCACACCACTTTTAGTTAAGATCCGGATAGAAACGACGAAAAGTCCTTGTGTTAAAAAGTGTTTAAAAATTTCAAGTTCATATGATATCAACATATGTGTTTCCTAGTTCACCAAATCTGTGATTGTCGAATTTTGCAGCGAAAAAGACGGTATAAGGGTTTTTCCATGCGGGGATCACGAATTCGACGTTATTTTTGGCTGTAAATGCCCAGAAGTACCTGTTTCGAGATAAAGTGCATTTTCTGAAAACCGGATTTTTTTGAGACTATGCCTAACTTTTGCTCATAAAAAGCTTGTTGAATGCAATTTTTTGCTTTTAGTGAGGAAGTTTCCTGTGCGGTGCATTCGTTCCTATTGTCGAGAATCTTTCTACACATCCGTTTTTTAATTCGAGTCTTCCCTAAAAAAGTTTCCCCTAAAATGGTGCGAATTGTCCGTGCGAAAAACGGTGCAAGTAGTCCGAGTGCTGATGACAAGGATTGTCATTTTTTAACTTTTGCATCCTTAGTATTCACCATAAAACGAAAATGGCAATTTATTTCGTAGTTAACNAAAAAGTTTCCCCTAAAATGGTGCGAATTGTCCGTGCGAAAAACGGTGCAAGTAGTCCGAGTGCTGATGAAAAGGATTGTCATTTTTTAACTTTTGCATCCTTAGTATTCACCATAAAACGAAAATGGCAATTTATTTCGTAGTTAACTAGTACTTTATCTGTTTCGAAATATATGAAATGCCATTTTTCATGTCCACTTTGGTCCACTCCACTTTCAACCGCAAATTTCATAGAAAACAACCTATTTTTGTCACTCGAGTGTCCATCTATCTTTTCGTGCCGGCCACTTACTCGGCACAACATGCACTCTCATTTTCTAATCGAACCGGACTTAGAGGATGTTTCAAAAGAGCAATTTTTATGCAAGTAACTTAAAAGGGATGCAATCAATTTTTTAGACAAATTTAGTTTTTTACACAAAAATGAATTTCTAATGATTTTATTTGGAAAAAAATTCGCGAAATTTTAGAAAAAAATATACAATGTTTCCAATGACGTAGCTAGAACTTTTTTATGGAGGTCCAACTCGGAAAATTTTACCTTGGTCCTTCTTTATGTTTTTTCGAAAATTTTGGACAAAAATAAGGAGGAACCAAGGCAATTTTTTTCAAGTTTTTCAAAAAATATCTTGGTCCCCTACTATGTTTTTCGCGCCTATCGGTGCGAAAATTGTTTGACATTTTCTTATTAAAGAAAAAAATCCGCGCCGAAGACGAAAATCTTTTCCGAAAACGCTTGTTTTTAAGAATAAAATGCTCAGAAAATTATGATTTTTGTTTTAAAAAGTGTTAAATATTGGCTATTTTTAGTAGAATGGGAAATTTTGTGGAAAATAATTTTTCTCATCAGCTGAGGTGTGAAACCGTCTCACAAAATAAGCTCCCTTTAACTTAAAAATCTTTATTTATGGAATGAAAATAAGTAAATAAGGCACATTTAAACCAAACAGATATAGCTTTTGTATTTAGCATTTCTATATAGAAAAACACATCAAAATAAGATAAGGCTACCACATATAAGAAATCTAAATTTTTCTGAACCCGCTTTACAAAAATAAACATATCTATACAATTTTACCACAAGTAAATCACTCGATAACNTACCACATATAAGAAATCTAAATTTTTCTGAACCCGCTTTACAAAAATAAACATATCTATACAATTTTACCACAAGTAAATCACTCGATAACACACCAAAATACAGGGACAGCCAAAAACCGTACTTTTGCATTTTTTGTGAAAATGTTTTAAAGAAATTGTTTTCAAAAATCACTTATAAGGATATTTTCATGCGATTTTTGAAAAAAAAATTTTGAAAAATTTTCGCCAAAAAACGCAAGTACGATTTTTTTTTGCTCATCCTGTAATGGATATAAAATCACAGATCAATAATTCCAATGAAAAATACAATATATAAAATACATGAGAAAATTCTATTAGAATATTTTAGAAAACATGCATCGGAAAAACGGTAGAGCCATTTTTAAAGCTATTATCTTCTTTCGTGACTACGGCTCTACAAACCGGGCATGTAACTTCTTTATCCAACCATGTTCGGATACATTCTGAGCAAAAAATATGGCCGCATTTGAGCTAAAAAAAAGTAGAATTTGGAATTTTTTAAAAGCATACTTTAATCGGTGAAGTAAATTCTCCAAAGCATATTGTACAGTGTTCAGCAGAATGGGTTTCTTCTTGAGTGGGGCAAGTTCCCAAATGAGAAAATTGAAACAGTCTTCCAGTCGTTCGAAGCCAAATAAGGCCAACGGGGACTCCAAAAATGAGCTGAAAATTGAGATCATCTAATTTTTAGATGATAATTTCAAACCTTTACAACGATATAGATCACACTGATAACAATACTATCAAAGTAGGTAAACCACTGGATAACAGGGATTGCAAAACGGTACACAGAACTAGTATATTCTAACCACTGGTAGGCACGGCGTTTGTGGGTTTTCTCCAATAGAGGAAGTTTTGAAATCTGAAAAAAACGATTTCAATTTTTCTCTACAAACTTTGTTTTGAAAATTCACGAAGTTGCCATTTTTGTAATGTTTTATCAATCGTTTCAAAAATAGATTATTGCAATTACTGATGCTCAAAGTTACAAAAAGTGCCACTTTTGTCGAATGTGAATTTTGCCTGAATTGCAATAAACAATATTTTCTGAAACGATTAATAAAACTAAAAAATAGCAAATTGGTAATTTTTAAAAATTAATACATAAACGTAACACCTACAATCATTTTCAACGCCAAAATAATATCCATAACAAACAACTCCGCTAAGACCACCACATATATCGTGCCAAAAAAGGTTGGATATTTATTCATAGAGATCTGTTCTTGAAAGATAGCTGCTTTAAAAACAATGTGCTTTTGAAGCAAATAGATGTTGATAAAATTTCTCCCAAAAATATTCAATAAGTAGAGCCAAATATTTCCGGAGCCAGAAATATAGCGCATAAATCTTGAGGCATCTTGATAATGCAGGAAAGCCACCACGAGTGCAATAAACCCAGTGATATTTTCGAAGATATGCTGGATGAGCGCTAAGAGGAGTACGATGATGGCAATGAAGAAGATTCCAAATGCTGGCGAGGGAACTTCCTAAAAATTTGGAAATGAAATTTGCATATTGATGTTAGAGACGAGCGACCATCATAGACACACAAACGTTGATTTTACTTAAGAAAATTCTGTTTTTGAGAAGAAAAAGAATAAGTGCGACACCAAGGCCAAGCTGATCAAGATCATTTCTGATTTGCGTCGAATGATTTCTTCCCAAAAACGAAATTTTGGAGCTATTGTGGAACAGGGGGGTTACCCAGGATCAAAAATCGAAAAAAATTTCTAAAAATGACATATTTGGGGGTAATTTTATGAAAAAATCGATTGCACGCATTTCTAAAGAGTAAAAACCTTTGTTTGACCCTTAAAAATTGAAAAATACGTATTCTTATCCCTCTGAATAAATTTTCACATTTATTGACTATACGTATATATGGATAAAAATACGTATTTTTCAGGGTCAAACAAAGGTTTTCACGCTTCGGGAACGCGCAATCAATTTTTCGCATAAAATTACCCCTAAATATGTCAATTTTTGACCATGAGGTGACCCCTTTGATCCACAATAGCTCCAAAATTTTCTTCATAAAATCAACATTTCTCTGATGGTATCCCAGCTCTAATTGCCGCAAATTCCATACATTGCCATTCCCTCTGAATAAATTTTCAATTCTGCGTAATTCTTGCGTCAAAATTCTTCTAGCATCTCGCTGCGCTTCATCTTCACTCCCATTCGGAGATTCACCATTAGCTCCATCCGCATTTCCAGCAATGCCATTCTGGTTATTATTAGATTCAGAATTTCTACGAAAGGATATTGCACGGCGTGGCAAGTTTTCTTGCTAAAAACAAACATTGGTAACAAACATGGGCAAACAGGAAAGGTGCGAACATTTTTTGAGGAGGTCCCTCTCCCGAAAAAAGAGTCCAGACGACCTCTAATTTTCAATTTTTTTAAAATTTAATCGATTTTTTGAAATTTTAAAGCCAAAATTTGAATTTTGAGGTGGTCCCCCCTTAAATTTTGAATTTTGAGTCGGTCAGGGAGTGACACCCTCCCCTTGCCCCAGTATGATTGGTAATGATTTAGGTATCCACACAAAAATTTACATTTTTTCACAAAAAAAATCATTTTTTTCGCTAAAAATTGCCATTTTCTGAAAAATTTCAACTGAAAAACAGCAATTTTAAGACAAAAACCTCAAAAAGTGAAAATTTTTTGTGAAAAAATGACGATTTTGGTGGAAAAAATGAATTTTTTGGGTGGAGTATCTAAATCATATAGTTGAGGAAAAATGGACAATTTTAGTGAAAAAATCATGTCGTACAATAAAAAAAAATCATGTTATATTAGAAAAATTTGGATGAAAAATAGAAATTTTGATGAAAAAATGAAAATTTTTGTAAAAATTCATTTTTTGAAAAATAGATTTTTTCAATAAAAATTCGATTTTTCATGAAAAATTCATTTTTGGTAAAACTTCAAGAATCAACAAAAAATCGACGAAACAATATAACCAAAGAAATTTTTTCGATTTTTGAAGAAAATTTGTAAAAAAATCATAATGGAAGGGGGCCTTTATGTTTTTGAGCCCCCGCGAAATTTTGTCTGTATACGCTACTGACAAGCCTATAACTTACATGATCATCTTCAATCTGAATAACAGTAGCCCCATTGTTCTGATTTCCATGACTTATAGACCTATTATAAACACCCATATTGTTCATGTGCATTGTACTACTACTAGGAAACACCCTCGACACGGGTGACATCGGTCGCGGGCTACCGGGATCGGATCTCGTTCGCACAGGCTCGGCGGGAACTCCATCTTCGTGTCGTGCAAAATCTGTAGGGAGGTTGATACCAGCTTGGCGTAAACTTTGATTTGTGTGTTGAAAGACACGGCGGAGCTGAAAAAATGGAATTTAGTAGGAATGCACAAGTTACGAAACGTTAAAATTATTGTCACTAGCTAGAAATACGCAAATTTTGAGCACTATACTATTATTATTGTGAAATAGGAAACAAATTTGTCGCTATGAAAATTATGTTCGTGCTCAAAATTAGCAAAAAATTTTTGACCGGATACAAGGATTGTGATCAGAGGGCGAAAAATTAGGTGGTATACCCCACCCACCATGAATGGGGTGATACCACCCACTGGATGGTATCACCAAATTTCGCGAGCTCTTACATTCATGGCAGCTCGGACAAGTTGTTGGCGACGTTCTTCACTAATCGCACTGTGAGTAGATTCAGCATTGCTATTACTCCTCATCCTTATTTCAGAGATGTTGTCTGACTCGAGCCTAAAATTGAGATACAGCAGTAAAACAATATTTGCAAAAATTCATAACAAGGGGCATGCACGAAATGAAGCTTGAATTTTTCAAAAAGTCCTATATATTCTGAAAGAGCATATCTAAAAATCCTTTAGAAATAACAAAATTAGCTGCTATAACTCTAATACTGAGGAGATAAAAATATACACTACTATATAAGTAAAAAATGATCCTTTCAATAAAAAGCAGGATGGCTCAGTGGATTGAGTGTAGGCCAATGAATGTACGGTTTGGGTTTCGACTCTCCTTGTAGTCCAAAATTTTTTTACCTCCTCAGGATAGAGTTATAGCAGCTACTTTTGTTATTTCTAAAGAGTTATCAGGTATGCTCTTTCAGAATATATAGGACTTGTAGAAAAATTCAATCGTAACTTCGTGCACGTCACTGTTAAATTGCGGTGGTGTGAATATTCTAAATAAAAGATTTTCTCACTCCACTAAATTTAAAAGCAGCGTTTTATAATTACTAAAATTCACGTTTTTCGCATTTTGAGATTACTAGGTCGTATAAAAACAAGAAAAAATATCAATCGGCTAAAAACCGAAGTTTTTATAACAAACAAAATGCAAATTTATTTATAAAAAATGGCACTAGGTCATCCCTTATGGCCGATCCTTACCGATCTGGGGTCTATTGTTGTACTTGATTAGTGACAAGTGAGCAAAAATGAATGAAAAAGTTGATAAGTGACAAATGCACAAAAAATTGACAAGCTAAAGAGCTTAATCACTTTTTTGACAAATGAGAGTCATGTCGTCAATTTTTTTAAATTGTCAAGCTTGTCAATTTTTTTGTGCATTTGTCACTTATCAACTTTTTCATTCATTTTTGCTCATTTGTCACTAATCAAGTACAACAATAGACCCCTGTAGTCAGTTTCTTCATCACAGAAATATTTTCATGAAAAGTGATGTTCTACAAAGTTGCTATTGAGATCACGACAACTTTGTAGAACATCAGGTCCTCCACTAATTGATCTCAAAATTTTGGAAGCACTAATAGCAAGTTGGAGAACACTAATTACAATTAGTGCTCGTCTCGACGCTTTTTTAAATTGCGAATACCTTTTCAGGATAAACGAATTTTCAAATGTTGTCTTTTACATTTTTATGCATCTTATTGTTGGCTATAAATTTGCTGAAGACCACATTCGATAATTCGTTGACTCTGAAGAATAAAACCGTCTCACGCCGTCTATGCAATTAGTGCTTGTCTCGAAATCGTCGAGGCGAATTAGTGGAGACCCTCACATTTTTGTGAAAAAATGTAGAATGGACGGGTAAGGGTTGACCGGTAAGGATCATCCGTAACGGTACGGAATGACATAGTGCCTAAAAAATCAATAACTTACATTTTTCCCAAACTATTTACAAGAAATCGATTAAATAAATAAACTAGCAAAATTTTCTAAAGCGTAATAAGTGTGAATAAATAATAAAGCTGCACAACAAACTGAAATCAATTTTTACAACAAAAATTTCAAAAACAGTTTAAGTGAATCATATGCGTGAGAAATGGGAGTGATATGAAAAATGGTACACACAAGGGCACAAATAAATCACATAAAAGTGAGAAGGTAGTTAAGTAATAAAAAATTGCACACTATGAAATGCACTGATAAATAAGTGACATGAGTATTTGAAAGAAAATGAAAGACTGCAAAAAAAATTGTTTTCGGACAAAAGTTAAATTTAAAAGGAATGGAAATGGTCGTTTGATGTTTCGAAAGTTGACATTTGGAAACGTTTTTTATGTTTTTGAGGATTTCTCCTCCGGAAATACAAAGACAATCCTGATAGTTTTGATGTCGTTAGAAAGCTGGATTTCGTAGCAATCGAATGACACCAAAATCATGCCACAACTCTTTCAGGTTGAGGAGTTATTGCATAATTAGTAAAAAAATGTCGAAAAAACTGACATTTTTTTACTAATTATACAATATCGCCGCAACCAGAAAGAGTTATGGCATGATTTTGGTGTCATTCGATTGCTACCAAATCCAGCTTTCTAACGACACCAAAACTTCAACAGAGTACCAGCTTCAACAGACGTGGATTGACTCCTTATCGGAGTCAAAAGTTGTCGCGAGCCAATTTTTTGGAGGTCTCTAGGTGGATTCTACTAATTTTTCTAGCTTGCGACAACTTCCTTATTCCTGAAGGGAATAAGAAAGTTGTCGCAAGCTAGTAAATCGCAAGTTCGCGACTGAAGTATAGATAGCCCCTTTGAAATTGTTTTTTACTCAGGGGTAGATATAAAACTATCAAGATTGGCTTTATATTTCCGAAGAAATCCTCAAAAACATAACTAACAAAGTTTCGAAACATCAAACGACCTCAAAAACATCTGAACATCTTTTCAAAAGAGTATTGGATTAGATTACACAGGGCAAGTACCTATGTCGTCCTTGGTCCACAAACTATTGGGTTGTTCGGAAAGTCTTGCTCATTTTTTTAAAAAGATAATAGGTCATTCTCGGACGAAAATTTTTTTGCCAAAACAGCCTGTATAGGGGTAAAATCATGTGAAAAATCGATTGCGCGCATTCCCGAAGCGTGAAAATGCTTCCTTGACCCTGATTCAGGGAAATAGATGTGTGTATTGAAGCGAAAATATAAAAATTTTTGAAATTTCTCCTTCAAAATCATATTTTTGGGGGTAATTTCATGCGGCGAATCGATTGCGCGCATTCCCGAACCTTGAAAACGCTTCCTTGACCCTGATTCAGGGAAATCGGTGTATTGAAGC
>OZJO01000911.1:10622-52822 GCA_900406225.1 Acrobeloides nanus | reverse complement strand
CCAGCCCCTCAATAAAGTTTTTTTACTCGAAAACCAAGAATATGTTTTTCACGAAAATTGGTACACTACCGTTTTTGGGGTCACTGAATCGATCGGCGCAAGAATTTTTTAAAAATTCCTTCAGGAAAAAAATAGAAATTTTAGTTTTAATGCCCAAAAAATCGTATTTTTGAAATAACTTTGTCTGGTATCATTAGATTTTCTTGGTCCGAAAACATTTTTTGTTTTACTCAACGGTACCAACAACTTGGACTGATCGGATTTTTGATTTGAAGGAAAATTCGAAATCGGGTTGATGTGTTACGGTGATTACGTAATATCTGGATGGTCCCTTTCCCGGATTTAATCCCTCGAAATTCAGATCTGTGTTTTCAATTGCTCTAATATCTGTCAGAATTTTGGGATATAGGAGGTCAGGAAAATTTTGAAATCGCTCAAAACGTGCGGGAATCGAAAGCATCGAGCCTCTCCTGCACAATGGGAATATCTCATTTGGTCCGACAAAAACGATTACACCATGGAAGGCGTGTCCAGGGACAGGGGGTCTCCACCCCCCCCTCCTACCAAACCGAAAATTTCTTAAGAAAAATTGCATTTTTGGCCAAAATTCGAAAAATTGCAAAAATAAGTACCTAGGTAGCCCCTCCAAAAACCAAAAAAATTAAAATCCTGAACACACCTCTGCAGAAGAAGCATGTGCCCCCATAGTAGTCGAATACCGGCACAAAATCATAAGGGCCCACCTTATGATTTTTTAATTTTTAGCAATTTTTTTCAAAAATATCAATTTTTTATATTATCCATTTTCATGTTTTAATCAAATTTTCTCTTGAAAAAAACCTTTTTTGGGAAAGCGCTCCCTAGTCGATCCTTCTTCCATTGGGCTGCATAAGTTATGCCCCGGTCTCCCTATACAGAGGTACAAAATGGTTTAACAAAAAAATTTGCTCTTTTTATAAAAATTTTCCCACTCGGAAACTTCCATGAAACTCCATTTACGTTATGAGAAAGATCTAGATCTTGTTTACAAAAAAAAATATTCTGTTTGATCGAAAGTAAGGAAAAGTTTTCATTTAGTTTCTTCATGAATAAGAAATTGACAAAGAGCATCGTATTTGTGACTACAAATAACACAATGTTCAAGATCAGTGGCCAAGTGTTTTCCATCAATTATATACAAACAATTATTATAAACATGAATCCCATACCCAATGATATGTTACTCGTTTTGCTCGTTTCAATGAGCTGAATCCGATGGCATACATCGTTTTAAATTTTAGCTGCATGCCGGTTTTTTAATAATTTTCTCGCTTTGTGACTGATCTCTACCTAACGTTCAATTTGATGAAGTTCGTATCATCTTAAGAATGAACCGGTTCATTCAACAAAATGTCGTGGTTTGACGAATTCCTGTACCACAAGAAGAAAAAAAAGATCAACAAATATTTACCAATCTATTCGCTATATAAAGAACAAAACTTTTGTTTGAAACAAAAGTCTCATGTTGAGAAGTATTTTTTCTTATAATTTTAATTTTTTATTGTAATATAAATTACAGGGTGTCACAAAAAATGGCAATTTTTCGATTTTTCAAACTTTTTCAAGTTTTTTATATAACCCTATAAGGGGTTTTTCTATACGAGATATCGATTACGCGCATTGATGGACCTTGAATACGCTTCCCTTACCATGTATTGGGTTGTATCGTAATGTTCGGGCTTTTGAAAAAATCGAAATTTGAAAAGTTCTCCAAATCGACTGATTTTTTGTACTCGGGATTTTTCAACATTGAGAACTCGAATCTGAAAGAATTTGTTGATTTTAACCATAAGAAGGTACCTATGCGATGGGTATACTCTCTAAAAAGGTTTCATAATGAGAATCGTTTAAAATCGCTTAAATCCGTGTCAGGGAAATTTTTTCATACATTGGAACAACTCACATACATTGGAACGCGTAAACAATTCCCCGCCTATAAAAACCTCTAAACAGCCGTTTTTCTGACGAAAATTGGTTCATTTTCGCTTCAATACACCCACACTTTTCCCTGAATCAGGGAAGCATTTTCACGATGCGGCACTGCGCACAATCGATTCCTCGCATAGAAAAACCGGAGTAATTTTTGTAAAGATTCCATTCAAATAGCGAAAGCCCTAAAAGTATGGTACAACTCAATATTAGCATATTTTCGCTTCAATACACACATCTCTTCATTGAATCAGGGAAGCGTTTTCAAGATCCGGGAATGCACCTAATCGATTCTTCGCATAAAAACCCCCTATAGAGCTATTTTGGTGAAAATTAAAAAACTTGAAAATTCTTGAAAAAATCGACCAAAATCGAAAAAAAGCCATTTTTTGGGACACCCTGTATATATGATTTCTTTCGTTGTTATGTGGGCTGATTTAAATAAACTTTTAGATGAAGTCCATTTTTATCGTTTTCTTTTTACTTTCTATTTTGTATTGCACTTATGCAATTAGTCATGGCCCAAATAGTAGTGCCAACAGTGATGGGATCAGTAAGAATAGTAAGAGTAGTGAAGAAAAGCTTAAGAATCAACCAGCCGGAACTCGAGTGAAAAGAGTCAGTCATGGCCCAAATAGTAGTGCCAACAGTGATGGAATCAGTAAGAACAGTAAGAGTAGTGAAGAAAAGCTTAAGAATCATCCAGCCGGAACCCGAGTGAAAAGAGTCAGCCATGGCCATAAAAGTAGCTCCACAAGCGATGGAATCAGTAAGAATAGCAAAAGTAGTGAAGAAAAGCCTGAGGGTAAACCAGCTGGAGCTCATAACTGAGCTGAGGCATAAAATAGACTTCGCATTATGTTTATAAAATTTAAAATGATAACAATGTTGCTTTTTTAATAAATAAAAAATATATTGGGTTGTTGCATAAGTTGTTGCGGCTCAAAAAATACATCTAAAACTGGCATTTTTCGCTCGTTTTCGATGAAATTTTTTTTCAGTAGTAAGCAAGAATGTATGACGANGTTTATAAAATTTAAAATGATAACAATGTTGCTTTTTTAATAAATAAAAAATATATTGGGTTGTTGCATAAGTTGTTGCGGCTCAATAAATACATCTAAAACTGGCATTTTTCGCTCGTTTTCGATGAAATTTTTTTTCAGTAGTAAGCAAGAATGTATGACGAATACGATCCAATCAGTCTTTTTGATCGTAACTCATGTTTTCGTGTCAATACTCAAACTTTTTGAAAGCCCACTTTAAAAATTGGGCTCTCAAAGATGTTTCCTTATTTTAAACTATTGATATTTGGCTATATAAGTCGATTTTTGACGAAATTTTCGACCCTCCTAGGGTTTTTCTAGGCGCTGAACACGAATCCGCCGTTATTTTTTGTCCTAGACCTCGGGAATGTGGTCAAAAAAGGGCTTACAAAGAGGTATCCCATACGAGGTAAAAACCCCTTTATGGAGTTTTAACCTCGTATGGGGTACCTTCCCGTGCTCAAAATAAAAAAATTCCTCCGGATTCGAGTTCCCCATGTCAAAAAACCCCCAGCACAAAAAATCAACCAAATTCGAAAACTTTTTGAAAATTCGAAATTTTTACCTCAAGGGGGGACAAAGGGGTAAAAATTTCGAATTTTCAAAAAGTTTTCGAATTTGGCTGATTTTTTGTGCTGGGGGGTTTTTTTTGCCCAATTTTTAAAGTGGGCTTTCAAAAAGTTTGAGTATTGACACGAAAAGAGATGTATTTTTTGAGCCGCAACAACTTATGCAACAACCCAATAATAGTTATAGGTGAGAAAATGAACATACAATAAACACTTCACATGTCGAATGGCTAACGTGCTAGGTCTTCACTCATAGAGTAAGGGTTCGATCTCGCGTCCAAAAGTATTTTTATATTATTTGTCAAAATTCATAAAAATTTTTACATTTCCACATTTTTATGATGGGGAGCACGATGGCGCTATTTTTTCCATGAAAACTTTTGGAAAATCGAAACATCTCAAAAATCTAATTTCAATTTTCCAAAAATTTTCATGAAAAAATAATAGCGACATCTTGTTCCCCGGATAAATTACCCCAGATGGATGATTTTTGGACGAAAATAGAAAATTTTTCAATTTTGCGTCAATACACTAAACCCATTCCCTGAATCAGGGCCAATGAAGCGTTTTCATACCCCGGGAATCGCACATTCGACTCCCCGCATAAAATTACCCCTATATGGGTCATTTTTAGAAACAAAAATTTCCGGTCTCAACAAATTTTTCGGACCCCAAAAATCATAAAAATGCCGATTCAAATAACTCAAAGGCTTAGGCTTTAGGCTTAGGCTTAGGCTTAAGTTTTAAGCTTAGGCTTTAAGCTTAGGCCTTAGGCCTTTTCGACTCACTCTGTAAAATATTATGCAAAAGTTGTTAAATAAAAAAACCAAATTTGAATAAAAGGCAAAAACAAATGCCCTGAAGATATACTCCATTTCCCACTGAAAGTTAAAGAAAGTGGGCACTCCATAGTGAAGTGAACAAAGACGCCGACCATCCAATCTGGCAAGTTAAGCAACGTTGGAACCTCAGGTTCAATCCCCGGAAAGGTAAAACTTTTGATTCTCAAAAAAATTTGTTTGCAAAAAATGGACCAAAAAATTTTGCTCCAATAAATTTTTTTTGAAAACCGAAAGTTTTATCCACCGGCGATCGAACCTGCGGGACCAACGTTGCTTAACATTCCAGATCGGACGGTCGGCCTCCTTTCCACTGCACTATGGAGTACACACTTTTTTTACTTTCAAAACGGAATATAATCGAACCAGCGACTTTTACATTTCTGTGCAAAAATCAACTGCGCTATGCTTGTCCAAACTTTGTCTATATTGGGCCAGTCCTTGCCTCAGACAGCAGCTGCGCGCTGCGGCGCACAGTTGCTATCTGTGGCCCAATCAGCTGCTGCATGGACCAAACAGCAGCTGCGCCGATGCGCGCAGCAGCTGTTTGGTCTATCAGCAGCTACGCCGCAGCGCGCTGCAAAGACCAAACAGCTGCTGTTTAGTCCACGCAGCAGCTGCTGTCTGAAGCAAGGACTGGCCCATTGATAAACATCTATAGATCTTGTGGATCTATTCTAATTTTCGCATGAGCTATCAAATGTGTATGAAATCTAAACATTAATTGCATGGACACCATTTGCATTATTGCTAAACTTGGCAAAACAAAAACACAAAATGCTGCGAAGTTATCCCTGACATGGTTTGGCTAAAAATTAAATTTTTCAAACAAAATTTTTGAGCTGCTTACAGGTTCCATAATTAGCTGTTTTAAAGACATCGCTGTTAACATTGTTTCGACTTCCCACGACAATGGTACAAACAAAACATAAATTATCATAAATTTTACCTAAATACTATATCTTCAAACAACAAGAACTTATTAAAAAAATTTTAAAAGTTCTGCAATTAAATATAAACTGTTTCATCGACAGGACAAAAAATTTAAGCATAGCATAGTGGTAAAGCTCTCGCTTTGCACTCCGAAGGGCGAGGGTTCGATCCAGTTCGGATAAATTCTTTTCTACTCATCCAAAATGCATGAAACAATACGAATGGAATGAAACCAATAAAAAATTTTCCCCATGGGAAAATTTTTTTCTCAAATTGGGAAAAATTTTCGGATTTTCCTTTTTTAGGAAAATATGAACATTTTTAGGAAAATTTCGAAATTAAGGGTTTGGTGAGTCTAACAAGGCTTTAGAAGGTCAAGACTAGTTCCTTTTCGTTTTCTAAATCTGGAGAGATTTTTTTCAATTTTGACCCACAAAGGGGGCACCTGCTACCTCCTTGCCTACACCACTGACTCCCCTGGAAAAATCCATGCTACGACACTACATTGACTGGGAAGGGGAGACGTGTCAATTGCGTCAAAATTATTTGCATCATCCGACATTTACGTCAATTTTTGTTTGCGTCAACAGACATTTGCGTCATCCGACATTTGTGTCAATTTTTGATTGCGTCAACAGACATTTGTGTCAATTTTGACGCAATCAAAAATTGACGCAAATGTCTGTTGATGCAATCGAAAATTGACGCAATCAAAAATTGATGTAAATGTCGGATGACGCAATTGACCTTTGACGCAATTAAAAATTGATGTAAATAATTTTGACGCAATCGACACGTCTCCGGGGAGGAGGTAAATCATGCCTACTTTTCTATCGACTACGGCCAATATTGTTATTGTATAACATGCCAAACCCAATATAAAGAAAACAAAGAAGCCAATATTCGTTGCAGCCTCTATTATGTCTATACAATTAGTCCAATCATAGTAAAAAGTATAACTCATAAAAGCCATCAGAAAAATAAAAGCATCTACAGAAATACATATTAACATAAACGTAGATAAAGGGATATTATTCAATTTTGTACAAAGGGATTCGGAGTTTGACTGCCCGACAAGAATTATAGCGCTTGAATCTGGAGCTTTCATTGTTTTGTATGGTAAAAACTATAAGGGTAAGATGAATAAGGAATTAAAGGACCAGTTCACTTGGAAAAAACTCTATGTAAAAATTATATATTCGGAAAATTCATGAAAAATGGAGCATTTTTTGTTTTTACGACATGTTCTGAATTGTTGTAGTTTTTGAGATAATCGCTTTTGAAACTGTTCATGTTTTCGTTGTAATATACAAATTTTTTGAATTTTTTTGCAAAAAAATCAATTTTTGCATCGATTTTTTAAATTTTCATAAAATGAACAATTTTTTACAACTCTATGAGACGAATAAAATGACACTAAACTTATCCAATTTGAACATTGTTTTGGGTTATTGAAACGAAAACCCTGATTCATGTTTTCGTTTATTCATGCTATGAAAATTTTAAAAATCGATTTTCCGCAAAAAACTCAAAAAAGTTTGTGTATTACAACGAAGAGCTTGTAACAAATTCAAAATTTCAAACGCAATTTTCTCGAAAACTACAACGATTCGGAACATGCCGTAAAAACAAAAAATGCTCCATTTTTCATGAATTTTTCGAATATATAATTTTTAGATAGAATTTTTCCCGAGTGGACTAGGACTAGTCCTTTAATGCGATGTAAAATAAAAAATTTGGTTAAAACTTTGTAGGGATTGAAGAAGAAATGGCAAGACATATTGTCTTTTAAACTCTTTATAAAAGACCTTTTTGAATTTTTTAAATGGTGTTTGAATTATTGATGCTTTTCTTTTTTTGATCATCACATGTACGACAATGGAAAAGTGGGTTGAAAGTGGAAGGATGATCCTGGCTCGATTCCATCAGTGTGAAATTTTTTGCAAACAAATTTCGTCAATCGATTCAGCTCACCAAACGTTTCAAAACCAGTACCATATCATGGGTTATTCATGAGTATAACCCATGGCCGATTGGCTAACGTGTTATGCTTTTACTTAGATCGCGGGTTCGATCTCGCGCACAAAAGTCTTTTTTTATTTTCTGCCAAAATTCACGAAAATTTTTGCATATCTACATTTTTATGTGGGGAACACGATAGCGCTATTATTTTTCAAAAATTTTCATGAAAATTGGAGAAAAACGTTTTAGATTTTTTCAAAAGTCTTCATGGAAAAATAATATCTCTATTGTGTTCCACGCATAAAAATGTAGATATACAAAAATTTTCATAAATTTTGACAACAAAATAAAAAATGACTTTTGGGACCGGGGATCAAACCCACGCCCTATGAGTGAAGGCCGATCACGTTAGCCATTCGGCTATGGGACAAAAATAGAAGTGTCATATAAAAATGTTGATATTGGCTATAGAAGTCGATTTTGACGAAATTTCCGACCTTACTATGATTTTTCAAGACGGAGAATCGATGCGCATTGCTGAAACTTGAACATGCTTGCATGACTATGATTTAGGGAATAAGATTTTTTTATCCGTTTTTGGGGTATTCCTTTCGTAAGGGTACCTTGCAGTAGTCAAAATCAAAAAATTTCTTCGGATTCGTGTTCACCATGTCGGAAAGCCCTTGAATACAAAAAATCAGCCGATTTGGAGAAATCGATTTCTATAGCCAAATATCAACATTTTTATAGTGCTTTTATTTTTTGGCCCATAGCGGAATGGCTAATGTGCTCGGCCTTCACTCATAGGGCGCGAGTTCGATCCCAAAAGTCATTTTTTATTTTGTTGTCAAAATTCATGAAAATTGTTTTCTCGTCAACAATCGATTTCTATAAACAAATATCAACATGGTACATCTTTGAAAACCTTCAATTTTTGAAAAAGTGTGAATATTGACAAAAAACATGAGTTACGCCCCAAAATACTGTTTGGTTCGTATTCATCATACACTTTTGCCTAATACTGAAAAAATTTTTTGTCGAAAACGGATTTTTGGATCGAAATTTAGTTGAATAAAGCGTGGGCAGAGACTTTCCGAACAGCCTAATATTTCCACTTGGCGACTAAAAGTTTTTTGCCATATAAATTTTTTCTTCAATACCAATAGGCAAAATGAAACATTTTTTCTTTAATTAAATTTGTTTTATCACGAAAAACGTGAAAGAAAACACTTTTATTGCCGGCTTTTTAAGCCTTTTTATTTACACAACAAAATCTCTGAGCTCTCTCAATTGTTTATCTTGCTTGGTTACACAGAATTTATTAAGTGGAAACCTTTTCATCGATTGTGCTTTTTATTTTTATCCCTGATTTTGGCTTGAATTTTTAATTTTTGGCTATGCCCAAATCCAGTTCAAGTTCCATAGAAAATGTTTTGAATATACCTAAAGGAAGATTTTGTGGGATGGATGTTTTAGTAAGATTTTGGGCACAACTAAAAAGGATGTGCATTGACTTCGAAGTTGAACTTAAAGAGGGTAACAATCGGAGCACGTTTTCCGAAAAAAAATTTTTTGAACATTTTTGAAAAAAATACATTCTTAGGGGTAATTTTATGCGAGAAATCAATTCCGCGTATTCCTAAAGCATGAAAACGCTTCCTTGACCCTGATTCAGGGAATGAGGTGGGTGTAGTGAAGCGAAAATCAAACATGTTCGGATTTTCATGAGAAAACCGTCGATTCTTAGGTTTTTCTAGACAGTGGATTGATTGCGCGCACTCCCGAACATTGAAAACGCTTGACTCTGATTCAGAGAAGGGATCGGTGTATTGAAGCGAAAATCAAAAAATCCAAAATTTTGAATAAAATCGCTAAAGGAAGCATTTACAGTCCCTGAATCAGGGTCAAGGAAGCGCTTTCACGGTTCGGGAGTGCGCGCAATCGATTCCCCGCCTAGAAAAACCTATGAATCGACGGTTTTCTCATATAAATCTGAAAATGTTTGATTTTCGCTTCAATACACCCACCTCATTCCCTGAATCAGGATCAAGGATGCGTTTTCATGCTTCGGGAATGCGCGGAATCAGATGACTTATTTTTCTTCGGAAATGACACGAATATTTTGGAAATGATGCAAAAAGGCTATATCTAGTGCATATAACGAAAGCTTGTACCTGGATCGTGATGATAGTTTTTTCTCTAAATCAACAAATTCTGTATATTGAGAAGAAAATAATTCAAAATCCTTGAAGATTTAGAAAAAAATAAATATAGCATTTTTTATAACTCGTTGAGATGAATAAAATAGCACCAAAATTATCCAATTTGCAAATTATTTTGGGTTATTGAAACGAAAACATTTGAATTTTTGGAAAGTTTTCGTTTCAATAACCTAAAACAATTTTCAAATTGGATAATTTTGGTACCATTTTATTTCATCTCATCGAATAAAAAAATTTTTCTATATGTTTAAGGATTTTGAATTATTTTCTTCTCAATATACAGATTCAGGAAAAAACTATCGGGTACATGTTTTCGTTGTAATACACCAAATTTCCAAAATCACCAACTTCATACGCAATTATCTCGAAAACGACAACGATTCAGAATTTACCATAAAAACAAAAAATGCTCCATTTTTTATGAACTTTCCGAATTTCAACAAAAATGGCAACTTTTTTCCGACCGGACTGGTTCTTTAATACAAAATCCTGAAAATCAGGATCAAATCTTTTTTGCAAACTTTTTAAAAAAATCCTTTTTTAGACATCTGCCAAAAACATAGCAGAACTTGGCACCGGATTCTGGATATGTGTCTTAATAATTGGATTTTTCTCAGGCGCTGTGTTAGTAAATGAGCACAAAAATCCAACAGTTTTCTTATGTAAATGGTTTACGATGATGATTTTCTTTATTGTTTGTATAATAATTGACATTCTCGTCTCGTATGGTATTAAGTTGAACAAACCGTGGGCATTGCTGCCTTATATTGTGCTTAATGTAAGTGATTAAAAATGGAATATTATTATTTGAGTAGATATTTTATTTATTTGAATAGATAAAATATTTATCTGAATATATTTAGGCTTAGCCTTGGGCTTAGGCTCAGCCTTAGGCTTAGCCTTAGACTTTGGCTCAGCCTTAGACTTAGCCTTAGGCTTGGGCTTAGGCTCAGCCTTAGGCTTAGGCTTAGCCTTGGGTTTAGGCTCAGCCTTAGGCTTAGCCATGGGCTTAGACTTAAGCTTAACCTTAGGCTTAGCTTTGGGCTTAGGCTTAAACTTAATCTTAGCCTTAGGCTTATCCTTTGTCTACTCAAATAAATATTTTATCTACTCAAATAAGTATACTCGAATAACTATACTCAGATAAATATTTTATCCACCCAAAAAATAAAATATCTACTTGGTTAAATAGGTTTTATTAAAAATCATTAGTTATAAAGGTGATGTAGCCAGTGAAGGTTCCGACGAGCGCCATGAGGCAAAATACTGCGGTGAAAAGAACTCAAAATCCCTCTCCAGATGAACATAAGGTTCTCCCCGGAATCTCCATCGTGACCCAAAAAGGGAGTTGTTATATATGTTGCGCCCGATCTTAAATTTCGCCCGATTCTAAATCGGGCGCCCGATCTTGAACTAAATCAAATCTTGAATGAAATCAGATCGGGCGATCATGAACGAAGATTGTTCGTTCAAGATCGGGCGTCCGAAACGAAATTCAAGATCGCGCGCAACATATATAGTATGTAAGAGTAAGATATAGCAACCTGTTTATTGAGTCACTTGATTACAACTGACTAGCTATAAGGCTCAGCCTTGTGATTAGAGGAGGCAACAGCCACTGCTGTTGTCTGCTCCATCCCTGGCCACAATTATATCTCGGGAGCACAGTGATACAATCGGAACGTGTCAAAAAAGCCCTATAAACTAAAAGTTTGAAGTTTTTTTGCTCAAAATTTTTAAAAACATCTTTCAAAAAATATAAAAAATTAGTCAAATGTTAATTTCTGTAAATCCTATTACATTAAACGTTTAATGTCTGTCTGTTTATTGGACGATCTCGGAAGGGTTCAATTTAAACTGTATACATCTAAAACTAAAGTTGTAGGGGACGATGAGAGAAGACGATTGACACCAGAATCATCGAAATCGGAGAAAAAAATTTTGTGAAAAAAATCCACCGTTATTAGTAATAACTAATACTTTTTCCAGTCAAAAAGTATTTGTGGCCAAGTGGTTCAAGGTGCGCGCATTATTTTCATTGACCCCGATGGTCGCGGGTTCGAGTCCACCTAGCGGCGATTTCTTATTACAAGCTTATAATCGTAAAAAATTTTGCATATGGGTATTTTATGCAAGGAACGCGATGACATTATTTTTTCATAGAAACTTTAAGAAATATTAATTTTTATGCAAATTTTGAAAATTTGAAAAAATTAATATTCCTTAAAGTTTTTATGGAAAAATAATATCACCATTGTGTTTCTCGCATAAAAATACCCATATGCAAAATTTTTTACGACTATAAGCTTGTAACAAGAAATCGCCGCTATGTGGACTCGAGCTCGCGACCATCGGGATCAGTAAATGATGCGCGCGCCTTGAACCACTCGACCATCCGGACTTTGTTCCTTTATGGGCAGAAACGTACTTTACCTTGGAACGTATCTGAAATATTTTTATAGGGAATAGAACTGGTACTATTATACATATTGTCTATACTATTGATCATTTGTGGTATATTTTCTCCACCAAACAAAGAATATCCAAGTCCAGTAAACGAGATGACTGCTAAAAAGTATCCAGAATGTAAGCTATAAAGGTGTTTGCACAAGGAGGGAGAAATTAAAGAAGTGTTAGTTTCGACGTTAGTTCGGGCACACTCCAAAATTCATATTCACAGAATCAAGGTCAGGAAAGCATTTTCACGCGTCGGGAATGCGAGCAATCGATTTCCCGTCAAGAAAACCCCTTAGAAACCCTATTTTCCTGCGAAATTTCAAAATTTTGATCATTTCGTTTCAATATACATACCCCCTTCCCTGAATCAGGAAAGCATTTTCACGCATCGCGCAATCAATTTTTCGTATAAAATTACTCCTATAGCGATCATTTTCAGAAAAAAATTCACGTTATTTTGGGTCCCACTTTTAAGAGTACAAAAACTTATACATAATCAGGAAACCAGATAAACAGGAAAAATAGGTGCATTGAAGCGACAATCACCTGAATCAGGATCAGATAGATTTTTTCATACTTCGAAAATGCGCGCAATCTATTCCTCACATAAAATTACCCCGAGAACTTTTCTTCAAAACGAATAAAATTCGTGGGAAATTCGTTCGATAGGGGGGAGGAGTACCAAGTTATTTTGTCCCACTCTGGGAGCTACTAACAATAGGAGGACTGTCCACGTGAAAAATTTTTCGACAATTTTTTCTGGAAATGACCCTTCTAGGGGTAAAAACATGCGGGGAATCCGAATTTGACATTTTCGAAGCGAAAAAAGCTTCCCTGATTCAGGGAAGGCGTATTGTGCATTGAAGCGAGAAGTCGCAAAAATGCAAATTTTTGCCTAAAAAATTTTTGCCCCTTTTGGGGTAAACATGTGCGGGGAATTCGAATTTGACATTTATACAATTCCTTTTTACCCGTAGAGGGGTCATTTTCAGAAAAAAATTTTGAAAATTTTTTCACGTGGGTGGCCCCCTCCCTATTGTGTAGTAGCTCCCCACCCTATATTTTTCATAACAATTTAGATCCAAAAATAGTTGTACTTATGCTATCATTTGGCTTGTTCATGACTAATATAGTACTTAATTGGTTTTGGTACATGATATTTTTGGCGTATAAATATGTCAAGTACGAAGCGAAAATCAATATTATATCACCATATGATGAAATCAAAGCATTGAAAGATGAAGACGATCCAAGATTAAGGATTCCATCAGCACCAGCTTTAACATAGAAAAGTTTCCGGGTACTAGTTCGGAACAGAGGACCCACTTTTCGGAAAAAAATTTTTTGAAAATGGTCACCCTAGGGAGTAATTTTATGCGCTAAATGCAAAAATCGCACCCCGAAGTTTGAAAATGCTTTCTGAGCTATAAAAAACAAGATGCGACACGTTAAGTTCACATTTCCTGCCCGCAGGTATTATTGTTTCCCGCGAAAATAACTTCAGATACATAGCCAGGAAGCATTTTCAAACTTTGGGAGTGCGATTTTTGAATTCAGCGCATAAAATTTCCCCTAGATTGGTAATTTTCAAACAATTTTTTTCGAAAAGTGGGTCCTCTGTACCGAACTAGTACCAAGTTTCCATACTATGTAATAAACAGAAATATATATACAAAAAATAAAGAATGGCCTAATTAAGTGTTCGAATTTTTATGTTTTTCGTAATCAGCAATTCATGCCTGATCTTTAACAATAAAAAAATGACTTTTTGGTGGCAGGATCGAACCCGCGCTCTATGACTTAAGCGCTTTAGTCAATCGGCCATGGATCAAACCCTCAAAATCCCATGATATGGTACTTGTTTTGAAGTGCTCGGCGTGCTGAATCGATCGGTGAAAATTTATTTAATTTGGACTCTTGCCTGCATCTTTTTCCTCTTTGGTGCGCCGTGAGCATTATATTTAGGGATTCCATATGACAATCTCTCAATAGTGCCTAAAAACGTTAAAAATAGTGTCTAAATTTGTCAATATTGTCCAGCATTTTTGGCAAAAAATGACTAAGAAATAGCAATTTTTTGAGTAAAAAATCGCATTTTGGGCAAAAACAGCCATTTTTTATATTTTTTGTAAAAAAATGACATTCTTTTATTGAAAATTTTGAAAAAAATGACATTTTTTTCAAAAATTTTCAAAATCTAAAAAAATATCTTGCTCCTCCAAGGGGAAAAATTTTTAATTTTTTCAGGAACGAGGAGGTCGAAAAATAGTTTAAAAATTAAAAAAATAGTGCCTTAGTACCTCAAGGCCCAAAATAGTGACAAAAGACAAAAATTAGTACCTTTATGGAATCCCTAGTTATATTCCTCCTCTCTCAAATATGAAAGAAATTTTGGAGCTAGGTTACTTGGGGGGGGGGGGGGGGGGAACCACTTAACATGACCCAAAATTCCAACGCCAAGGCTAAGGCCAAAGCTAATGCCAAGGCTAAGATCAAGGCCAAAGCTAAGTCCATGGCATTAGCTTTGGTCTTAGCCTTGGCATTAGCTTTGGCCTTAGCCTCGGCGTTGGAATTTTGGGTCATGTTAAGTGGGCCCCCCAAGTAACCTAGCTCCGAAATTTTTTATATATTTTATTGTTGGCACTACTTCAAGGTCGAAATTATCTACGAGTCATTCAGTGACCACCATGGTGTAGTGGTCGGATGCGTTGCCAAGGCTACGACATCACCGTCACTAGTAAGGTAAGGGTTCGGTTCTCCCTGAGTTAATCAAATTGCTCGTATGCGCATGAAAAAAGCGACTATAACAAACTAAACGGAAAAATCACACATGTGGACTATAAAACTCTATAAGCTTACATGATGTGATTTTCATTTTCAAGCACCTGGTGCATGATTAATGCTAGTGTGATATTTACACAAGACACTTTCTTCTACTTTTACCATTGTTTATTTTATTGGAAAAAGATGACTCGATAAAAAATTGATTAAGATTATTTTATTTTTTTTTAATTTTCCTCTTTTATTTCTCTTTATAAGGCTATAAAAATGAGGAGACAAAATTCTAGTGATATTGTTTCAAATATATTATGTGGTTGTAATGTTTTGGTAAGCTAGTTTTAAAATTGATTAAAAATGAGACCGAAGAAGTTTTAAAGGGGAAGGACCCATTTATACACTAAAATCCAGATTTAAAAAAAAAACGAAGTTTTATGGTGTATATAGGGTAAAAGATAGCTGAAAAATTGATTCCGCGCATTCCCAAATTGCAAAAACACTTCCTTGACCCTGATTCAGGGAAGAAATCTGTGTATTGAAGCGAAAATCAAACATCTTCGGATTTTTATGAGAAAACCATCGATTCTTTCTTTCTCATAACATTTTCGCTTCAATACACCGATTCCTTCCCTGAATCAGGGTCAAGGAAGTGTTTTCACAATTTGAGAGTGCGCGGAATCAATTTTTCAGCTATCTTTTACCCTGTATACACCATAAAACTTCGTTTTTTTAAAAATCTGGATTTTAGTGTATAAATAGGTCCTTCTCTCATAAACAGACAAAAAAAATTTTGAACGGGCCGGCGATCGAACCCGCTCTGTCAGACGGGCAAAGCCCATAATATCAAAAAAGTTCCCCGACCCTAGTAGAACGTGATCCCATCCGATCTGGTAAGTTAAGCAACGTTGGGCCTGTGGATCCGATCTCGCTCGGAGCCAATTCTTTTTGCTTTGTTAAAAACGGATAAAAAATTTGCCTAGGGGCAAATTTATGCGGGAACTCGATTGCGCGTATTCCCGAAGCGTGAAAACGCTTTCCTAGCCCTGATTCAAGGGTGAGTGTATTGAAGCGAAAATGTAAATAATTCGAATCCAATGGTGACTCAAGCTGAAAGGCTTCGCATTGTAAATTTAGATATGTTCGAAATTATAATTATTTTGAGGGAATGATGATGATAATTGATCCCGAAAAAATCCCGATACCGTTTTTACGAGCCTGGTATCAATGAAAAATCCTGATCCCGCCAACACTAGGCGGGATTGGTTTGGATGGTAACCTTGCGTTCTAATAGAGTGGGATCGATTTCTGGTCCGTTCAAATGTTTTTTTTGCGTTTTTATGAAATTTTTTTTTTAAAAATCACCTTAATTTTCTAGAAATCAACTTACATTTTTGCCCTCATTGGTGTTATATTATGGAGTACAGTGTTAGCTTTTGTATTACTAATAGGATTTTTTATTCTTATTTTTATGCCCGAAGAAGCCATGATGGGATTTTTTATTGCATGGCTAACAATTATTTTTGTACTACATGCTTTTATTTTAAGCGATGCATTGATTATTTATGGTCATAAAAAGAAAAAGTCTGGGGCTTATATACCTTATTTGATTTTGAATGTAAGTGTTAAAATATGCAAAAAAATTTTGAGCATGGCTGGGAGCAGAACCATGCCCGTTACAGGGTGCGGCAAAAGTTCCCGTGATTTTTTGAATTACTGCATATAGTATTTTGACCATAACTCTTTAACCTTATATCCAATTCCGATAACCTTGGTGTCTTTAGATAGCTTGAATTTATAGCTATCCAATGACACCAAGATTATCGGAATTGGGTGTAAGATTAAAGAGTTATGGTTAAAATACTATATGCAGTAATTCAAAAAATCACAAGAACTTTTGCCGTACCCCTGTACATGACAATTTGGAATTTTACCACTGCGCCATGAGCATAATGTTTCCAAAATATAAAAGTCCGCCATGAGAATAACTTCAAAAAATTCTTTTACTCTATTTTTTAGGGATTAGAATTTATATTAGGATATATATTTATTGCTATTTTAATATTCTGGGGCATATTTGTACCCATACCAGACGATTTTTTCATCAATACAATTGTCGAAAGTGAAGCACGTAAGTTTTCTATCTCATGATGCATCATGGCGCACAAAGAGGAAAAGATGGAGGCAAGGGTCAAAATTTTTTAACAATTTCGCCAATCGACTCAGCTCTGCTAGCGCTTCAAAACGAGTATCATATCATGGGGTTTTGGTGGTTTGAATCAAGGCCGATTGAGTGAAGGCCGAACATGTTAGCCAATCGATCATGGGTTACACCCCAAAACCCCCCATGATATGGTACTCGTTTTGAAGAGCTCGGTATGCTGAGTCGACTGGCATAATTTTTTTAATACTTTGATCTTTGCCTGTATCTTTTCAGAATTTTGGTGCGCCGTTGCATTTGATGTAAATTTTTAGATACCCGAATTTTTTGCTTCATGCTAGCCATAGTATTAATTCAATTTAATTTGTACCGCCATTGGAAATGGTATATAGTCTTTCGTGCTTATAGATATGTTAAACAGATTCCAATTACCAAGCCACCTTCTTATGACGAAGTTGAGGCTTTGAAAAATAATGATAATTATGAAAGTTGATTTTTAAGACAAAATGAGTTTTGTCACAAATTTCTTTTTTTTATATGAGTACATGGAGACCGNGAAGTTGAGGCTTTGAAAAATAATGATAATTATGAAAGTTGATTTTTAAGACAAAATGAGTTTTGTCACAAATTTCTTTTTTTATATGAGTACATGGAGACCGAACGTCTTCGGTTCTTGGTCTCGCTTCCGAGTGCCTCAAAGGGCAGGGGGAACTAGTGGATTTTGAGGCCTGACTCCCCTGCAATTCTTCGGCTGAAGGGCAATAAATGGGTTAAAAATGGCATTTTTTGGCAAAAATTTGCATAAAAATGGCAAAAAATAGTTTAAAAATGTCATTTTTTGACCAAAAAAAAGACTAAAAAATGTCATTTTTGGACAAAACACAATTGTAAAAAAATAGCGATTTTTGAGCCATTTTTGGTGAAAAAATATCATTCTTTTATTAAAAATTTTGAAAAAATGACCCTTCCCCTCCCGCAAATTGTCGAAAAAGTGGACCCCCTCTATCTACATATGGCCGAAGGCCGGCCAAAAATTGGATAAGGTTCCTCCTTATGATTTTTTAATTTTTGAAAAAAATTTTTCAAAAATATCAATTTTCCACATAAATTTTCCCATTTTTTATCAATTTTTTCCTTTAAAAAAGTCAATTTTTCCATTCAAAATTTTCTTAGGGGTTCTCTCCCCCTCCTTGAGCTCTAGGATTGACACTGGGGGGCACAGTTGCACAGACCCCGGTTGAAAATTTTTGTTTTTATGACCTACCCCACCCCTCCGCAGATTGGCGACCTTTTTTTAGTTTTTAATTACTATCATTTAGTGCAAGTAGAGGGGCTATTCAAGAAATGGGGGGGGGGGGGGGGCCGTATCCAAGGGGTCTAAGCAGGCTCAAGCCCCCCGAAACGGCAAAATNCCCCCCCCCCTCCCTTCTACCCCGTGACACATGACCTACCCCTCCTCGATAAAATTTTACCGGGGTTGTGCAACTGTGCTGGGGAGAGACTCTTATATAAAATTGTCCCTTTAGAAATGAAAATTTCACTACGTGCCTGGGATCGCACCTTCAAAAGTTAGTCCGGACACAAACATTACACGTTTTATATAAAAAGATTATTTTATTATACAAGAATAATAAATAAATAAGAAGATTATAATTTTTCAGTCAATTTAATTTCAAAGAATCAAGATTTTTGAATCTTCGCATCTTTGATCATTTTCGCAAAAATCGAATTGGGATCAGCGAGTAAATTTGGTGGGGTATCGAATTCTTTGATTTCACCTTTGTCCAAGACCATGACTCTAAAATTTTTGCTGTGAGGCTCTGTGAGAAAAAAATGCTTTGGTTTCAAATCGTATTCGAACACATCACTTTCAGATCCAAATATATAACTATTTTACTACTGTACTATGGATGAGATTACCTTGGCATGGCACGGCGGTCAAAAATAGAAAAAAAGTTCCGTTTAAAAATAATTTTTAAACGACTTACATTAATCGACTCAGCTCGCTGAGGCGAGTAGAAAGAATACCATAACATGAGGATTTCCAACCCAAGCCCATGGTCGAGTGGCTAAAGTGACAGATTTGCAGTTTATAGGCTCGGGTTCGAACTCGCTTCGAATTTAAAATGGTCCAAATTCCATGAATCCTGGCACTTTAGCCACTCGGCCATGAGGTTGGGCTGCAAAATCTCCATGTTATAGTATTCGTTCTACTCGTCTCGGAGAGCTGAATTTGAGTCGTTAAAAAAAATAAAACGAAACTTTTTTTCCATTTTTGAACGCTATAGCTATATGTTGACACCCTGTTCGGTTATATTTTTGGGATACCCAGGTTTGATTTTTGACAGTTTAAAAAAATTTTATACCTGTCATAATCCAATATCGTGTTCAACCGATGCGCTATTGTAATAACAGTGGAATTTTTGAACTCGTGGCGAATTGTTTCCTGAATCAGGGAGTCAGTGGCCAAATCCACTGCTGCTGTTGCCTCGTCTAGGATTAGAATTCGACTTCTGCGTAAAAGAGCTCGTGCTAAGCAAACAAGTTGTCGTTGACCAACACTAAATTTTTATATATAAAAAATGATTAAAAATTAGGGCAGCAGGACATATGTTAACCAAATGTTTCAGGGAGCTGTTTCAACGGACTTGTTTCAACCGATTTGTTTCAATGGCACGTTTCAACCGATTTGTTTCAATGGACATGTGTCAACCATGTGACACGCTATAACTTTAACAGATCAACGTTTCATGCTTCCAAATTTGCACCACTCAGGAGTCGGCGCAAATTTGGAGGCATGAAACGTTGATCTGTTAAAGTTATAGCGATTTTTCACATGTCCATTGAAACAAATCGGTTGAAACAAGTCCGTTGAAACAGCTCCCTGAAACATTTCGGTTAACATATGTGCTGCCAAAATTAGCATTTTTGGTTAAAAAATCGCACTTTTTTGGACAAATAAAAAATTTTGGTTTTGGGACAAAATGGAGTTTTGGGGGAAAATTGCAGGTTTGGCAAAAATGACTAAAAATGGCATTTTTGCCCAAAATTAAATTCGCATTTTTTATTAAAAATTGTCTAAAAATGGCATTTATAGGTAAAAAATTGCATCTTTTGTGGTAAAAAATAAACAAGAAATTTAATTTTTGGGAAAATTGGCAATTTTCCCTCCAAGACGACCACGCAGGGATGCATGATAATTTTCTCTCCAAGATGACCATTTCAAATCGAGACTTTACCTAATATTATCTCCACCTTCAGAAATCACATGATTCAAACCATTTGGCAATGAACTAGCAAATTCTTTTAGATGAGCTAATTCTAAGGCTAGCCAAATTTCATCATCACTATATCTATTGAATGGATCTAAATTGAACCTCAAGGTGCCAGAAAATAATACAGGATCCTAAATTTTTTAAAATTTGTAAATTTTTGACTTTGTTCAAACCTGGGGTATGATAGTTAGGTTAGAACGGAGATCATGGAGACCAATTTTGTCGACTTCTATATCATCGATTATGATTCTTCCTTCGGACGCTTCTATCATACGGAATAGAGCTAGGGTTAGCGAACTTTTTCCTAGAATATAAAATTCGAATTTTTTAAAAATCCTGTGTATTAACACGAAAGCAATCCTGATTCAGGGGAAAAATTTAAGATTTCTATGGTAAGACTGATGTCGTTTAAAGGTTTTTGACTATGCTGAGAACGATTCACGACGCACCAAAGAGGAAAAAGGTGCAGGCAAGGGTCAAAATTTTTTTTAAATTTCTCCAATTGACTCAGAATGCCGAGCGCTTCAAAACGAGTATCATATCATGTGGGGGTTTGGGGTTTTGACCGATTGGCTAACATGTTCGGACTTCACTCATAAGACGTGGGTTCGATCCAGCGCCCAAAAAAATGTTTGTCAACACTCATGCAAATTTTTGTATCCAAATTTTTATGCGGGTAACACAATGGCACTATTATTACATACCAGCTCCAGTTCTTCCAACAATACCAACCCTCTCGGATGGCTCAATAACCGCGCTTATATTCTTTATCACCAGATCAAGCCCCGGTCGATATCGTGTGGCATAGCTGTCAAACTGTACTTTTCCAAAACTAGGCCATTTTGGAGGAACAACTATTCCGGGGTAAGTCCAAGGAGCCTAGAAAATTTTGAACGTGGTATAAAGATCATAAAAATTGGAATAAGCTTATACTTCATTAGGGATATCCGTGTATTCTTTAATTCGTTCCACAGCTACTATATTGGTTTCTAAATCACCTAGTTGGCGAGTAAATTGGTTTAAGTTATTTGTTATCTAAAATGAGGAAATGGGCGGTTTGGAACGTACATAACCAAGTGGCTAGCGAGTTAGTTTTTCAATCTTTTGGCCATATTCGATTTCATTTTTTGGTGCCAAAAATGTCAATTTTAATCATTTTTACCCAAAAATCCTTTTTCAAAAAAACGAATATGGAATATGTTTTTCAAAAATAACCATTTTATCACGGCAGGTTTTTTTTGCAAAAATTGGAGGAAATTCGAAGTTTTAAAAACGATTCACGCCATTCGACTCAGCTCAAAGAAACGAGTAAAACAAGGTATATATTGTACACAGTGCTAACGATTCACATGGCCGAGTGGTTAGTGTGTCAAGATTTGCACTTATAGGTCTCGGGTTCGAAAAAATTCACGTTCAGTGCCACGCTTAATCGATACTAGTTCCAAATATTTTTCAGAAAAAAATACTCTTGAATGGATAGGAATTTTGAAAAAAATTGCATCTGTCATCAATAATATTGTACATGCACAAGGGGAGGGAGATTTCTAAGTCATGTATCGCGAGTTAACCGGAAATTTAAAGATTCATAGTGCGAACGAAACTCACCCTTTAGTGTCCACACATGTCAGCGTCATGATCGTGTCATGACACGCATCATGACACGCGTCGTGAAACATGTCATGATACACATAATGACGCGCGTCATGGTACATATCATGAAATGCGTCATGACATCATGACGCAGCGTTATGATGCTATGCCATGACGCGCGTCATGATGCAACGTCATGACATTGCACCATGATGCATGTCATGACGCGCGTCATAACGCGCGCCATGATGCAATGTCATAGCGCGCAGGGACCAAAATCATAGCGCATCGGAGCACCACTCCTAAGACCTTGTGCATGTATGAATAATACTGTACATACCACGACTGGTGTCCGACCCATTGATGTGACATATGAAAATGTGAAAATGCTAACGATATTCGTGAAGCTCTAATTGATCAACTCGATTCCACTACTACACGCAATGCTGTAAAATTTCGAATTTCCTTCAATTTTTGCCAAAAAACCGCCATGGAATGAGTGGATTTTTTTGTATAACTCCCAAGTGCTTACATTTAACGCATATGACACGGATAACCCAACCAATCCAGCACTACTCAACCAACCCCATTCATGACTCAGCACTCCAAAAAGTGCTGCGAACAACACTACACTATTTCCAATAAACTCTAATCGCACAGCTAACCATCTATTTGCTATAATACTCATATATTTTATCCGCACGAATGCGTCCACTTTTTTGTAGCACATTTCGATAAAATCGTCATTTTTGCCAAAAGCTCGTATCGTCGAAGCTCCTTGAATGGTTTCGCCGAAATGAGAATAGATCGGCGATCTATGGGTGCTTTCTAAGCGTTTGAGTTGGCGGGAGGTTGGGACATAGTAACGCTAAAAAATGTTATTTATTTAAATAAAATTCTAAAAATGGCTTACGAGTGAATAAATATAGATCCCTGCTAGTGGGATGACAACGGCTCCAAAAATCGGGTTCGTTATGATGATTATCAATAAGGTTGAGAGGATCTAAAATCATTTATAGGGCATTTTAGTGTCTAGAAAAAATTAGCACTGATGGCGCAGGAGCAAGTGACTCAAAATTTATCTTAATCGGGAAGGGTTCAATCCCCTTGGGGTCGAAATTTTATTTTTATCAAATCCTTACAGAAATAATAGTCATCGTAACATATCGAAAGTTCGCAGGCAGTGAGCTATCGCAAACATCTATATCCTAAATTGTTGGCTATAAAACTCCTTAATTTTTTCCTAGTACCTTGCCAAAACGATTTAAAACTCTCCCAATCGGTGTCGTATCAAAAAACGACATTGGTGATCGAAGGATGTTGTATAAAAGTGGGCTGTGCAGATTTGTAGATGCTTTCAATCCTCCCAGGATTAGGGCTAGTAACGAACAAGTCAATGATAGGGCTAAATTTGCATCAATAGGATAATATATAGCTTAGTCCATTCGGAAAACACTATGGAAAAATTATATATTCGGAGAGTTCATGGAAAATTGAGTATTTTTATTTTACACCATGTTCTGAATCGTTGTAGTTTTTGAGATAGTCGCATTTGAAGTTGGTGATTTTTGAAATCTGTGTATTATAACGAAAACATGAAAGCAGTGAAAATTTGTCCCTGAATAATAAAAATTGTGTATTGACGCGAAATTTTTTTAAGTTTCGTTTTTCATCGATTTACGAAACAGTTTTGAATTTTCGCGTCAATATATAACTTTTATTGATTCAAGGATGAATTTTCACTGCGTTCATGTTTTCGTTGTAATACACAGATTTCAAAAATCGCCAACTTCAAGCGCGATTATTTCGTCAGCGATAGCGATTCAAAGGTTTCCGCAAAAACAAAAATTGCTCCATTTTTCATGAACTTTCCGAAAATATAACTTTTTCATAGTGTTTTAGTGGCATAGACTCGAATGAAACGAAGCGAAAGGTTTGAAAATATAAGAATGAAACAATGTCATTTCCAGACAGTGTTCAGAAAAAGGTTTAAATTTTCCTAAGTATTGACACGAAAACCCTGAATTTGGTTTTGTTTCATTATGTCATTTCATTCATGTCGTTTCATTCGTATCGTTTCATTCTTTTCGTTCCATTAATGCCTATTTCGTTTTTCCGAGTGGACTGGTCCTTTAAGATATATAAAATTCTCATCAGCACCCCTTATTTGCCCTGCGGGAGCCTCATGATCACATCCCCCGTGAACTCTCACCACATCTGAAATTCGCATATTTCAATTTTTCGTATGCGCGATTTTTTTTTGCGGATTTCACATGTGGGGTGCAAGTTCGCGTGGAAAATGTGATCGTGGGGGCAAATGGGGTGCCACCCAATCCTCACATTCACTAAAACCAAGGAATGCGTATACACCGAGTCTTTCACCAAGACTTATTTTGGTATGTCCATGTTCATGTTTGGCTTCATCATCGGACCTAAAAATGAAAAAATTCGAAATTTTATCAAAGTTATTTTTAAAGACTGTACACGAGCCCACAAACTTTATTAAATTTTTTTAAATTAAAGGGGACCTTTATGGTCAGGGCTCCTCGAAATTTCGGAGCTCCTACGGACCTGAGGTCGGTCACTTTTGAGTAGGGGGGGGGCAAAATTTTCAATTTTTTTACCAAAATTGTCTATTTTTTACCAAAAATGACCAAAATTTTACATTTTTTTAATCCAAAAATGTCCAAAATTTGTCATTTTTCAATAAAAATTGAAATTTTTATATAAAAACTCATTTTTTAACAAATTGAAGACCCGACGATCAAAAAAACATTGAGGCGCTACTTTTTTAAGGTTTTGAGGACGATCGTGCATGAAAGGTACTCTCTGTTTCTGGGGGGGAGGGGTGCCAATTTTCACCCCTTGTTCGCCTATAATGTCCTTCAAAAGCGGGAATTGGGTCCATTTATGGCCTTCTATTTACCTATGAATCGAACCTGACGGTCTCAAGTCAGGTCGGGCGATCTCCTTCTTTATCCACTGCGCTATGTGCAATCAAAAATGTTTAGCCTGGCGCGGAAACGTTGAAATTTACTTTGACTAATGCTTACCAATTTGACAACCAAACATTTCTCAGCATTTGCACAACAGCATAAACAAAATACATTAAAAGAAACACAAATGACCTCTTGTATGTCGCAGCTTTTGCATATTGCTTATAAACGCTCATTTTAACCCGCCCTGTTTCTACTTTTTCTTTTTGTATCAGTTTTTGCTCTTTCTTCAACCGTTGATTTCTTTCTCTTATTTCCGTTTGTAATGGCACTTTTAAATCATCTGTATTGCTAGTCCCATTTTGCACTTTGGTCGAAACTGTAGAAATCTGCCTGCTGAATTTTTCTTTTCTGACTACTTCGTTCTCATCATTCAGAGAAATTTCGGAATTTTCAACCATTTCTTGAGAGTTTACTGATCCTTCTGGGTCCTTCTTTTCTGTTTTTGCATCTTCGATTAGCTTGGCGAATTTTTCTTTGTGAGAAATGAGCTCGTCATAAGAGCCGATGTCGATGATTCGGCCATCGTCTATGTGTATGATAGTGTCCATGTCTTGTAGGAAATTTATCCCGTGCGTTACAAGGATTCGGGTTTTGTTTCGAAGCATTCCGTTTGGACCGATGACCTAAATTTTAGAGTCGTAAAATGATTTCAACTTACAAAAGGTGTTCCAAAAACTGGATTTTTGCAATTTTTGGGTGATTTTTTTCAAAATTTTTTCAAAATTTTTAACAAATAACCCTAATAGATCGTTTATGCGAGAAAAACAGATTGTGCGCATTGTCGAACCTTGACAACGCTTCCTTGAACTGATTCAGGAAAAAGTTATGTGTAATGAAGCGAAAATAGGTTAATCCGGGTTCAAGGAAGCGTTTTGAAGGGGCACCCACGTAAAAAAATTTGCAAAATTTTTCTGGAAATGACCCCTCTAGGGGGTAAAAACATGCGGGGAATCCGAAAGTGACATTTTCGAAGAGAAACAACGCTTCCTTGATTCAGGAAAGGCTTGTGTATTGAAGCGAAAATGCATTTTTGCGACTTTTCGCTTCAATACACATGCCTTTCCTGGATCCAGAAAGCGTTTTTTCTCTTCGAAAATGTGAACTTCGGATTCCCCGCATGTTTTTACCCCTAGTGGGGTCATTTCCAGGAAAAATTTTTGAAAATTTTTTCACGTGTGTGACCCCCTCCCTATTGTGTTGTAGCTCCATATTCTTTATGAAAAATAATATCCATATACCTACTTTTTCAAATATATGCTTCCCAACATGACTATCCACCGCCGACAATGGATCATCTAATAAATAAACATCATAATTTTGATAAACTGCTCGAGCCAAAGACACTCTCGCCTTTTGTCCACCTGACAAATTTATGCCCTTTTCTCCAATCTCTGTCATATCCCCGTGGGGTAGTATGGCCAAATCTGGTCTTAAAGCACACGCGTCGATCACTGCTTCATAAAGATCTTTGTCAAAAGGTTTTCCGAATAAAATATTTTCCTTAAGTGGTAAATTTTGGATCCATGCTTGTTGTGGGACATAGGCTAAATTTCCATGGATGCGAACAAGCCCGTGGAGTTTTTCCATCTCCCCAAGAAGTGCTGATAAAAGACTTGATTTTCCACTACCAACTTTTCCAACCACAGCTATCAAATTTTTGTATTCAATTTCTAGGTTGATATCATGGAGGTCTCCAATTTTTTGAGTCTCTTGCTCTTCTGAATTAGCTTCCCAGCTGAACTTCGCATTTTTGACTTCAATGGGGGCTAAAGTTTGTCCTATGTCGAGAGATCTTTGTATAGCATCTGGATCAAGCTCATCGGCGACTAGAAAATCTTTCAAACGTTTATTGCTGACGATAGCTTGCACGGTTTGTTGGATAAGCATTCCGACTTGTGTCATAGGTTGACGTAGCATATTGAATAGGGTTAGAGAGACGAATGCGATCTGTGGGGTTAGGATATGGTGTTCTTGATCAGAGAGGGTAAAGGTCGTGAAAGAGAAGAAACCGACCTAAATTTAACGAGTTAAAGAATCAGTCAACTCGGAAAAAACACTAGTTTTCAAAATTTCTCACCAAAAATGGAGATGACCAGTTAAACACATCAATGGAATATCTCACCAACGCTGATTTTAATATACACACTAATTCTTGCTTCCTAATTTTTTCGATCATCGCTTTCATCGGCAACTCCCAGGCATAGAATTTGATCACTTTAATCCCATTTAGCACCTCATTGCACATTTTTGCTCGCTCATCTTTCAATTTCATTTGCCGCATATTCCAGCCTCTGACCCATTTGGAGCAAAATATATTCAACGGCACGACAGTGACCATCACAAAAATTCCGGGTATTGCCGAATAACCCATGATTATGAAAAGAAAAATTAGAGCCAGAATGCATTGGTAGGGTGCTGACCAATAGAGTTGGATTTGAGGTGTTATGGTTTGGAAGCGTTCGGCATCGATGGCCATGAGGTTGACGATTTCTCCGACGGTTTTGTCTTTCCTAGCGATGTTTGATAGGCGGAGGGTCTAAAAAGTTTTTTGTACAAATTTTATCATACATACTGTCAGTGGTGTAGCCATGGGGGAGGCTATTTTTCCCCCAAAAATGCGCATATTTTTGCCCAACAAATTTCACCAAAAAAGTGCCTTTCCCCGTAGCTTTTTGATAATGTAGATTACGAATTTGAGGTTAATTTTTCAAAATTCTTTTTTCCTATGCCTATTCAAAAATTTGAATTTTTCAATATTTTAGGAGAAATTTTTCATCCAAAAATAACCTCACGATCGTGTTCAACATAATCGAAAACCTTTAAGCGACACCCATCATGCCATATAAACCGGAAATTTTCTTGAATCAGAGTGGTTTCGTGTTAATACACGCCTTGCTATATTCTTAATCCTATTCCTACCTTTTTATAAACCGCTGACATCAAAACATTTTGTATTTTTACACTCATTCGAAACATTATAAAATTATGATAGTTGAATAAAAAGGATCTCAATTCAGACGCTATAAACAACCCAACAGCATAAGCTATGCCAATCCATAGATCGCCATGAGGTTTTGATATAAACCCAATCAGTTCGCTAAAAAAATTGTGGAGCTACTACACACAAGAGGGAAGGGGGATCACCCACGTGAAAAATTTTTCTGGAAATGTCCCTTCTAGGGGTAAAAACATGTGGGGAATCCAATTTGAAATTTTTTAAGCGAAAAAACGCTTCGCTTATTCAGATAAGGCTTGTGTATTGAAGCGAAAATTCTCAAAAATGCGATTTTTGCCTAACAACGACCTCTTTTGGGATAAAAATGTATGTTATTTTCTCGAATTTTCGCGTCGATCCGAGCGGGATCGAGCCCGCTCATTCAATGCGAATATGTGGTATCCTAACCACTTAACTATGGGTTTGAAAAAAATCGTAAATCCGGATCTGAAACAGACTATAACAGGCTTATTTTTTCTTGTCCTCGACTTACTGTAAGATAAATGGATTTACAAACTGAATTGTATCAGAAAGAACTTTTATAGCCATGGCTGAAATCAACTCATATTTAAACATTTTGAATAAATTTCCGGCTATGGACGGAGGTTTTAGGCGATGCAGTTGCTTGTTGAGTTTTTCAATAGTTTGGAGATTTGTGCCATGACGAGATTCATACGTTTTGATTTGCTTTTTGAGATTTTTCTTCTTTAAATTATAGTCTAAATGTGTAGACATATGTATAAGCACACGTGTATTAGCAGTGTTGATCAACGACTAACTTCGAAGTTGCCAACTAACTTACCTCGGTTAGCTTCAAACTAACTTACAAGAGACCCTTGAAGGGGGGACCACTTTAGGGTCAAATCTCGGCCAAAAAAAATTTTTTGAAATGGCGGCTTTAGAGGTAAAAAAAATGCGAAAAATCGATTGAGTGCACTCACGAAGCGTGAAAATGCTTCCTTGACCCTGATTCAGGGAAGATGGTGGGTGTATTGAAGCGAAAATCAAACATTTAAAAAACGCGAAAAATCTATTGCGCGCATTAAAAAATTGTTCCCTGAATCAGGATCAAAGAAGCGTTTTCACGGTTCGGGGTGCGCGCAATCGATTCCCCGCCTAGAAAAACCTAAGAATCGACGATTTTCTCATAAAAATCCGAAAATGTTTGATTTTCGCTTCAATACACCCACCATCTTCCCTGAATCAGAGTCAAAGAAGAATTTTCACGGTTCGGGGTGCGCGCAATCGATTTTTAGCATTTTTTTACCCCTAGAACCGCCAGCTAGGTCTCGAAAAAATCTGAGTTTGTCATGCCTGAGGTCCCTTGTTAGTTTCAAACTAACTTGAAAAAATCGAATTTTTATCAAAAATTGAAATGTGCAAAATCGAATTTTGGCAAAAAATCGAATTTTTTAGGAAAAATCAAATTTTGATCAAAAATCGATTTTGACCATAAAATCGAAAGAGCTCCAACGCAGCTACAACCCTGATACTACCTACTTTTCACAGTAGGAATCCAATATTTTTCCCATAATGGCACCAAATAACTTGAACTATTGCCTTCGTTCAACAAAAACAAATCCTTCATCTCCAAATCCTTCTTAGCCCCCAACAATGGAATCGGTGTATACCACCATAAAGTTAACCTATTAATAAAAGAGCTATTCAATTCGTTCGATTTTCGTCCATTAAAATTCTGCCCAATTTTCGATTCGGTTCTTGGATCGGCAAAGCATTGAGCTATGATTTGTAGCAATAAACATATGTACCATATAAAGTATGCCCAACATCTAGCATGGTCAAACTGGTTGTCTTTTTCGGACAATTTTTGTATCCATGAATAAATTTCGGGGGCACCACAAACAGCATGAACTATAAAAGTGAGGTGGATTATGCCAGAGGTGACCATGCCAGAAAATTTGCATAATAATTGAAAGAGTAAAATGCTGAGCTGAAAATTTCTATGAAAAAACATGAAAGGGGTATAGGGGGAGAGGGATTAATTCAGTTTGGAATCGACAAAGGAGAGGTTGGGAAAATTTTTTCCGGCACGAGGAGGGCGCTATTTAAGAGATGTTGTCCTGAAAAGTCGAAAAAATTCTGATTCATGTTTTCGTTTCAATAACCCAAAACAATGTTCAAATTGGATCATTTTGGTGTCATTTTGTTCGTCTCATTTAGTTATAAAACATGCTACAATGTTCATTTTATGAAAATTTAAAAAATTGATGCAAAAATCGATTTTTCCGCAAAAAAATTCAAAAAAGTTTGTGTATTACAACGAAGAGCTTGTAACAAATTTAACGCAATTATCTCGAAAACTACAACGATTCAGAACATGCCGTAAAAACAAAAAATACTCCATTTTTCATGATCTTTCCGAATATATCATTTTTTCATATGATTGTAACTTACTGGACTGGTTCTTTAAACCTCCTATGGGAAAGAAATTTTTACACAAACTGCCTTATAATCATGTTATTTATCGATTGATGTCGAAATATTGAAAATCCCTGACTGACACTTCGCGATTATTCCTTGTCAGGCGACAAAGTTTGAAGGTTCTCGTCCGACTCCGATTAGTATTATTTTTTTATGTACTCGGTGAGTGAATGCAAACGCCGTTGGAATTAGCTCCGTAGCCTTCGTGGTTCCGGAGATATGTATATGGGCCATTTGGCTATAATTCCAATTTTTTCCCAAAAATTTGGGGAAAATTTGGATCCCCTTCCCGCCCTCTTGCATACTTTACCATAGTTAAGATCCATATAAATGGAAAGACTATATATACAGCAGGCATATCCTTGCCATTAGATTTGTCGATAAAGTATTTTATGAAGAAAAATATGGCATCGATAATTAGGATAACGGTTAGACCCTAAAAGAGATGACTAAACTTAGTGTAAAACAAGGCCTGCAGGCACAAGATGCTATTAGTTAAGTGGTAGTGTTTTTGTTTTTTGAACATAAAGTCACCCTGGTCAACTCTATAAACTTTTGCATTTTCAAAAAAAATTTGCATATGCCTAATTTTGGCTCAAGATATATCATAAGTGAATTTGGCAGATCTTCGTTCATTCGATCTTGTAGTTCAGTGATATATAGTGCACTGGTCCACTACGCGGGTTCGAGTCCCGCTTCTGTCACAAAGATTTTGCCTAGATATTGCATCTGTTGAGGGCTCTGTCGCAGTGTATGTATAGCAATAAAAAGATACCGATTTTATAAAAAATTTCTGCGACCATGGCAACGGCGTATACTTTCTTATTCTAACTCGAGAAATTTGTAAGAAAAAAATTGGCACCAATAACCAGAAAAATATGGCGGGTATCCAAATAAGCACCGTTTTTCGAAAACAATCAGTAAAATTCGGCAATTTATGATCATGTCTATAGCTTTTATTCGACTAAAAAAATTAAAAATTATCAAAAATTTACAACAAATTTTTCCTACCCAAAATTCTCCACCACAAAAATGTTCAAAATCACTAGTCATCTCGAAATTTTCATATTAGAATTAAATTTAAATTCCCGATTTGACTATATTAAAAATGAGGAGAAAAATATTTGGAGAAAAATGAGACACTATGTGGGAATGAAACATGTGAGAAAAACGAATAAATAAAGCAGCATACATCATACATTCAAGCTAATCTGCTTATGTATGTTTTTTTATCACTGAAGGTTGCCAATAAGCAAATGAAGAAAAATGATCTCTGCTACTCTATTTTTTGATAAACTATGCATTATGATCTTGATTTTTGAAATTTCAAATATGGAGGAGAAATAGACCAGCATCAAAATGATGTTAATTGTTTTCAATTTTGTGTTTATCACTTATAACTATTAGCACAAATTTAGTTTTTAAACACAAAAACACTATCATTTTGACGCTGTTCTATTTCTCCATATTTGAAATTTCAAAACTCAAAATCTTAATGCAGCATAAAATTATTTTAGACTGCATGCTAAAAATCTCGAATAGCTGTTCAAGACGTTTAGCATGCAGCATTATTTATTTGTACAGGCGACACGGCAGGTTGGAAACACTATACTTTCGATAGTTGCTCGACAATCATGAAAGATTTTTCGATGCATTTTTTTTAAAGAAATAGCTGATGAATTGTAGAATATTTTGGCATCTTTATATTTGTTCAAGCTTATTTCTTGAATTTTATATACCAATTTTTATGCATCTGAATGTCAAAATGAGGTATCTCCGAAGTAAATTTTTTTTAAATTCCATCGAATTTGGAATCAGCGACCCCAAAAACGGTAGGAAGTGAAAAAATTTCGAAAAAAACTAATTTGCAAAAAAATGACTTTTCGGACTGGGATTCGAACCAGCTCCTGTAGGGTCCGTGCTAAGGATTTGGATCTACAGGCGCTGGTTCGAATCCCGGTCCGGAAGGTCATTTTTTGCAAATTAGTTTTTTTTGAAATTTTTTCACTTCCTACCGTTTTTTTGGGGTCGCTGATTCCGAATCCGATGGAATTTTTAAAAAAATTCACTTCGGAAATACCTCATTTTGACATCCAGACGCATAAAAATTGGTATATAAAATTCAAGAAAAAAGCTTGAAGGGGGGGGGTATTTTTAGGGACTAATATCCGAAAAAATTTTTTTTCCTTCTTTTTTATAAAAAAAACATCACTTTTAGGGGTAATTTTGCATAGGAAATCGATTGCGCGTATTCCTGAACCCTGAAAATGCATGCCTGACCCTGATTCAGGGAAGGGGTATCGAAGCGAAAATAAAAATTCGGTTTTTTACCGGGAAAACGTCGTTTCTAGGGTAACTTTATACGGGGAATCGATTGCGCATATTGAATCAGGGTCAGGTATGCATTTTCAGGGTTTGGAAATACGCGCAATCGATTCCCCGCATAAAATTACCCTAGAAACGACGTTTTCCCGGTAAAAAACCGAATTTTTTTATTTTCGCTTCAATACCCCTTCCCTGAATCAGGATCAAGCATGCATTTTCAGGGTTCGAGAATACGCGCAATCGATTCCCCATGCAAAATTACCCCTAAAAGTGATGTTTTTATAAAAAAGAAGGAAAAAAATTTTTTCGGAGATTAGTCCCTAAAAAATACCCCCCCCCCCTTTGAACAAATACAATGATACCAAAATATTCTACAATTCATCAGCTATTTCTTTAAAAAAAGATGCATCGAAAAATCTTTCATGGTTGTCGAGCAATCATCAAAAGTATGATGTTTCCAACCTGCTGTGTCGCCCTGTAAAGGGAGTTTTTTGCAATCATTTGGAAGAAAAAATTTTTTTCATAAAAATTTTTCATAAAAAAATAGACAATTTTTCACGAAACCTTGGTCAAGATGGCGTTTTTACGCTTCGGGAGTGCGCGCAATCGATTTCTCGCATCAAATTACCCCCAATAGGGTCATTTTTACAAAAAAATTTTGCTCCATTTCTCGTAAAAGAAGTTTTTTGAAAAATCAAAATTTTTCCCTAGTGGGATCGAACATGCGGGCCCAACTTTGCTTAACTTGCCAGATCTGACGGGCGGCGCCTTGGGCCACTTGACCATCGCCCCTGGACTTTTTTCCCATTGACGGCGGAAATGGACTTTAAGGGGCTAAAAAATTTCATGTTTTCACTCTGATTTCATATTTTCGTTTCAATAACCCATTGTTCCAATTCAATCATTTTAGTTCATTTTATTCGTCTCGGAGAGATATAAAAAATGCTGAATTTTTTCCTGTATTTATTTAGTAAAATTTTCAAATTTAAGTAAAAACGGCAACCCTGTCTCCCCTGCCTACGGCACTGGCTGGACTCGATCCTTAGTGGCTCTTGAAGATTCCTTTATGACTTAAATCAAATTATGCATTAAAACGAAAACTTGCAGTTCTATAATTTTTTAAATTTTGACATAATGTCATGTTTAAAAAGGACGAGGATTTCTTCCAAGATCGAACCATCAGTTTTATAAAGTTGAGTCAACTCAGTTTACCAAAAGTATGAGACGAAGGCAAAAAGTTAAAGAACGAATTGGTCAAAATTTTAGGAACAAATGGGGAAAAAGTTTCATGACAACTGTAAAAAATTTTCCCGAGTGTAAATGTCTCAAAAATACCAAATCACGCACTCAAAAACTTGTTCAATTCCCTGAATTTTTTCTATTTATCCCAAATATTTTGACCACTTCGTTCCGTTTTTTTGCCTTTTCCCTTAACTTTTATCTTCCTACTTTTTTTACTAATAGATGTCAAACTGGGTTTCTTGTAAATCAAAGATCTTATTAAACACACCAAATTTTTCATGGCTACCCGCAACCTCTCAAACTGTAAAATTTGTTCATGGAGATAGAACTGGATTCAAACAAGTACAAGAAAAAACTTTTTGAAACCTGTATAAATTTATAATTTTAAGTATGGAGATCCAGACAATGCACATAAATCAGATTCAACAAATCACAGAAAACCTCTAATAAGCCTACCTTCGACCATTGCTCGAAATAGACAATATCCAGCTAGATTAATAAGATCTGGGAGATCTCGAGAAGCAATGCTTCAAACTCTATTTTCAAGAAACCTTGTAGAAAGCACATCAAAAAATTTTGAAGATTTATTAGTGCCTGTAAAAGTCGACCCCATACAAATGGAGGAAGATGTAAAGATTGAGGTAAACTAGACCTTTTATATATCGTTGCGCACTGGCAATGTCCAAAATATTTTGTCCGTGTTAAAATTTTGGTACGATCAACTCTCGATTTAGTGACACCCCCAGGGAAAAATTAGAGAAAAAAATGGATAACGGAGCACGAAATGGCAATTAATAAGCTTAAAAGCATGCAGTCATAAACTCTTATGTACCATCCATTTGCTTCTATCTTCAGATGTTAGATCGACTTTTCATGAAATGTGATGTAATAAAAAGTTGTTCCTTATAGTCTGGAGGGGAGCTAGCAAAAAAATTTTTGTGATCCGACCGATTGTTTTTGAGAAAACCGATTTTTTGTCATTCAGAAAAGTCTATTGCTGAAGTGTTAATAGAAACTTTCTCGAGCGTTTAAAGATGGACTTTCGAGCAGGCTTCAAGTTGAATTTATTTAGTGAGATTAACGCATGGGAAAGTTTTTAAAAGTTATTTAGGGTGCGTTCAAGCATGTCAAAAAAGTTGTCAAAAGTTGTTAAAAAGTTGTCAAAATGTTGTCAAAATCAAACAAATTACTTGAAAATTTTTTTGACAACATTTTTGACAACTTTTGAATTTTTTGACAACTTTTCGACAACATTTTGACAACTTTTTTGACATGCTTGAACGCACCCTTAGAGTACTCTATCTAGAGTCAATCCGAAGACGCTAAAAAAATTCAAAACTTTGTCCGAAGCTCAAAAACCGATTTTACGTTGATTTTTTGAATTTTCTAACCTGTCTAAAACACCGTAGATAATTTTTTTCGGCCAAAATTTCTATCTTGCCGATGTATTTCAACATAGTGAATTTTTCTAGCGTGGTTTCGAAAAAGGCGAGAAAAATTTTTTTCGATCCCTCCAAACTTGTCACCCGTGTAAAAATGGGTCAAAAATCGAAGGTTCTCGGATTTTTTCGAAACCACGCTAGCGTTCAAAACTTGTTCATTCGAATTTTTCTGTTATTTTCTCGATTTTTTAGCAAAGAATTAGCCTCTTGTAATGTTTCCCCACTGTCGTTTGATGAGATTAACTCAAATGTTGAATTTTTCTTCAAAGAAAAAGCAGAGTAAATCCGCTGTTGCTAATAGGAGAAAGGATATGAAATTGCTTATACCAACAAATTCTACGCCACTTGTATTACCGTTGGCTAATACCATAGCGACTGAGGCTGTTGGGAAAAATAAGCCGTCAAAAATTCATCCGGTTTTGGGAAGGGATATGATTAAACCAATGCGCTTGATATTTGGAGAAAGGAAAAAGAAAAGGGAAGCAGAGGGAAGACGGCGTGAGACGAAACATCAGGGTTTTAGCGATAAACGCGATCTTGATGAATTGTTCGCTCCTCTTGATGTGCATCCAAGACTTTTAAACAAAGAAATTGATGTCGAGGTATAGGGGGAGGCAAAAGTCCTACCCAGACGGACAAAAGTTCTAACCCAGGTGGCAAAAAGTCCTGACCTAGGCGGACATGTCCGCCTAAGTCAGAACTTTTGCTCCCCCGAGGCGAATATATTGTTTAGATTATGGCAGTGGCATACAGTGATGTAGCCAGAAATTTTTTGTAGGGGGAGGGGTCCTACTCGAAAATTTTCACAAATTTGTCTTGACCCCCTTAAGTTTTTTTCCGAAAATTTTCCAAATTTTGGAGGAAAACATCATAGAGCGGGACTTCTATGATTTTTTTCGATTTTTCAAAAAAATTTTCAAAAATCACCTTGGTTTCCCTTGTTTTTTCCCGCTGATCGGTGCGAAAATTTTTTTGTTGAAAAAAACTTGAAGTAAAGCAAAAACCAGCGCCGCAGACAAGTTTTTTGAGAAATGCTTGTTTTTAACTGAAAACGCTCAGAAAATGAAAATTTTTGATGAAAAAATGACGATTTTTGGTGAAAAAAATTTTGAATTTTTAGTGACAATTTTTGGTGACAGAAAATCATTTTTGGTTAACGGTCTCATAATTGGAGACCATTAAAATTTTTGAAAATTTTGTTACATCAAACGGTTTTTGGCATTTTTGATATTGAAAATTGACTTTTGACTCATCTTTTCAAAAATTTAATTCTCTACTTTTCAGTTCGAAGGAGTTGAAGATGTAGACCCGAAATTAATGGTTGAAGTTTTGGAAAATTTTCGTAATAAAGAAATCATTCGTGAGCTGGCTAAAGAACACGATATTACCGAGAGGCTGTTTGGGAACATATTCAGAAGCTTCCGAGATTATTGTTTAAAATCCAAGCCTTTGGATCCGGATTTGAAAGTTATCTTCAGTGATATTGTTAAATACGGTTTGTTTTGTTGTGAAACATGGAATTTTTGGCAAAATTTTGCATTTTTGTAATCGATTTTTTGGCATAAAAAATCAATTTTTGAATCAAAAATTGATCCATTTTGCAACTTTTTAATCATTCCTTTATTTTAGGGCACAGTGTAGATCAGTTATTTGTGTTCTTTTTAACCCATGCTCGAAAAATGTACCCACATTTGGAGTGTATGAAAGAGTTGAAGAGTATTTCGGATTTGACTCAACCACACAATTGGTACCCATTAGCTAGAACGATTCAGCGGAAGGTTATTTTTCATGCAGGTGTGAGGATTTTTTGTCTTTTATGTTTAAAAATAAATTTTTTAAACTATTTTTATATTAAAAATTGATTATCTATTGATTTTTGAGATTAAAAATCGATTCTGTACTGGTTTTTTAGCTCAAAACTGGATTCTTTTAAGCTTAAAAATCGATTTTTTACTGGTTTTAGCTCTCAAGAATCGATTCTGTATTGATTTTCGAGTTCAAACATCTGTGAAAGGCTGATTAGTGAAAATTGATATGGATTTATTTTTAGGACCTACGAACAGCGGAAAGACCCATGAAGCCTTACAAGCTTTCAAAAATGCTAAATCTGGTGCCTTTTGTGGACCACTTCGGTTGCTAGCTGCAGAAGTTTTCAGGAGAATGAATGCTGAAGGTTAAACATGAAAATATGAGCTTAAATATCGATTGTTGTACTAATTTTTGCTTTAAAATCGTTATTTGACTCATTGACTTTGTTAAAAATTGTTTTTGAACCATTTTGTTTCCAAAAATTATTTTTGAATTTTTTTGTATATCACTCGTTTTCAGGCTGCCCTTGTGATTTGGTGACAGGAGACGACAGACAATATGCCATTGACAACATGAATCCAGTCAGCCATATAGCGTGTACCGTGGAAATGCTTTCTTCAGAGATGCATGTAGATCTAATTGTTATTGATGAAATTCAAATGTTGAGAGACACCCAAAGGGGGTCGTCTTGGACTCGAGCATTGTTAGGAGCGGCTGCTGATGAGGTTATTATTTGAGATTTTTAAAATAAATTATAGGATTTACTGTTATTTTGTTTTGTTATTCGTGTCGGTTTTGTCTGTGCATATTTTTTACTGTCATGTGTAGGGATGGCCACCATTTTCATAACTTATAAAAATTAAAGGAAAGTTGCTCAAAAAAGGAAATCTTTAATCAAATTTGGCTTAAAAATTAGCCCAAAAATCGATTTTGACAATCAAAAATGGCCATAAAATTTTGTCAACATTTTAAACAAATTCTTGAGATTTTTTAGAGGTGTTTTATAAGTTATTAATTTTTTTAAACTTTTTTACATTTGAGTTGTTCAGATTCATTTGTGTGGTGAAAAGGCAGCTGTACCAATAGTTAAGAAAATACTTGACCCTATTGGAGAACATGTTGAAGTCAAAGAATACGAGAGAAAATCGAAATTGGTTGTTAGCACCCATGGACTTCGTGCCTTGACAAATATTCAAGTACGGTTGTTCAAAGTGACACACAAAAAATAAAATATTTTGGTTTTTTAGCCAGGTGATTGTATTGTAACTTTTAACAAGAAGACAATTTTTGATACTGTCAGAAAATTGGAGAAAAGCGGAGTGAAATGTTCTGTGATTTATGGAGATTTACCAGCGGCCACGAAACGTCTTCAAGCGGAGAGTTTTAATGATCCGAATGACCCCACAAAAGTATTGGTGTCAACTGATGCAATTGGCATGGGGTTGAATTTGAATATTAAGAGGTCATTATTATTTTAAAATTTTTTAAAATGGTTCAGGCAGCGTTCAAGCATGTCAAAAAAGTTGTCAAAATGCATCTTGCCTGGTTTTCAATAAATCGTGTTTATTGAAACGATTGGTTATGAAGCATAAAATTTTATTGATCGAGAAGCAAAAAAACCAATAAAATTTTATGCTTTATGATCAATCGTTTCAATAAATACGAAAATTTTTCACCAAAAAACGCAAAAGTATGGTTTTTTTTTTTTGGCTTACCATTAGGTTTTTTGAAATTTAAAAAAAATTCCTAATGATCCCTCTTATGATTTTTCATTAAAAATGTCAAAAATTGTTCCATTTTTCATCAAAAATTATGATTTTCTGAGAATTTTCAGCATAAAAACGGCCAATGATTTTTTTGGCCCGAAACTATCTCAAAAATCGATTTTTGAACTCAAAAAATGACTCTAAAATTACATTTTTTAAACCCATTTTTCAGAATAATTTTTGAACGATTAACCAAGCCCCCGTTTGGTGATCTGATAGCTGCTACTCATGTTAAACAAATTGCTGGACGTGCCGGACGTTTTGCCAGTCAGTATACGGAAGGAGAAGTGATGACACTAAATGAGGATGATATGTGTATACTCCGAGGGAAAATGGAAGAGCCGATTGAAGATATTGCACAAGTTGGGATTATGCCTGGATTTGAGCAGGTCATTATTTGCTCAACTTATTGCCCAGAAATTTATTTTTTGCTTAATTTTAAGCTAAAAAACCGATTAAGAGCTAATTTTAGCGTTGAAAATTAATGTCTAGGTTAATTTTGAGACTAAAAATATATGTATGATCAATTTTTGTTTCAAAAATCGATTTTTTGAATAATTTTGAGTCTTAAAATTGATTCTGAGCCCAAATTTTGACTCAAAAAATTCATTTTTGGACCCATTTTTGTTGAATAAAATTTGTTTTTTTAGGTCGAGCTCTTCTCGCACCATCTTCCAAAAGCCACATTTGTCAACATCTTGGAAATTTTCCAATCGATTGCTACCATTTCCGGAGATTTCTTCTTGTCAGAAGCTTTCCAAAACATGCTTAAAATTTCCAAAGTCCTACATAACTATGATCTTCCTTTAAAAGTATAGTATATAATGAAATGTGCTTGTGTTATTATTTTTATATATGTTTTAGCCGATTAAGAGTTCTCTAGATCGTTTCCTAACTTTTGAGCTAGATCTCGAAAAAAGTTGAGTTTCACAGACCTTGAAGGTCCCTTGTAAGCCAAGGCTAAGGCTTTATCCTTATCTTGGGAACTCTTAATCGGTTAGCCGATCATGAGTCAAAATCGATGTCTCTAGATCGGCTACCGATCTAGTGAACTATTAATCGGCTGTCCGATTCAGAATCGACTGAAATTCAATATTGGCTACAACATATATATATATAATGAAATTTTTGAGTAGCTGCATTACAGGGTGTATAAAAAAACCGGAATTAGAGCGATTTAAAAAATTTTTTTCGACCCGAAATTTTTTTTCAAAAATGACCCTATTATGGCTAATTTTATGCATGGAATCGATTGCGCGCTTTTCCAACCTTCCTTGATTCTGATTCAGGGAAATAAGAGTGTATATTGAAGCGAAAATTTTGAATTTTTCTTTGAAAATTATCGTATCTGGGGTTATTTTATGCAAGGAATTCGAAAAACATGCTTTCGAGTCGAATAAATGCTTCCCTGAACCAGTGTAAGTATATGATAACAAGAAATTAACTCAAATCTTTCTTTGTTACTTTCATGTTATTACACATGCTTATCCTGATTCATTTATTCGATTCGGGAGCATGTTATTCTGATTCCTCGCATAAAATAACCCCAGAAACGATGATTTCCAGAAGAAAAATTCAAAATTTTCACTTCAATACACTCCGATTCCCTGATTCAGGGTCAAGAAAGCGTTTTCAAGCTTTGGGAATGCACGCAATCGATTCCCCGCATAAAATTGTCCCTAATAGGGTATTTTTGAAAAAAATTAGGGTCGAAAAAACATGAAAAACTCGTCCAAATTCCGGTTTTTTATATACCCTGTATTTTCCCCTCATATTTCTCATGTCTAATTCTAGACTCGGTACACATTCTGCCTGGTTCCATACAATATTGGAAAATCGAATTCAAAAGAAAATCTTCTAGTGTCCGTAATCGAAAGGTACATTGGTGGACAACCAATCACGGCGAATTTTATTGCAACTTTATTTCGCTGGCCGCTAAAACTTGGCAAAAATTTGGACCAGTTGACCAAATTGGAAGATGCCTATGAATTTTTTGACGTGTATCTATGGCTTAGTTATAGATTTCCGGTGAGTAAAAATTTTTGGCTTTCTATTTTTGCCCAAAAATTGAATTTTTTATTTTTAGGACATGTTCACTGAACCCGAAAAAATCCGTGACATGCAAATCGAACTCAACAAAATAATTTTGGAGACCATCCGTGTTATTATTTTCCAAGATGAACCTAAATGTGACGATGAACTACTCAATAATCTACTTAATGAGGAAATTCCTGAGACAGAAGAAAATATTACGGATGAAATTGCTCTAGAAGAAGATTTTCGTATAGAATTTGAAGCCGGTGGTGTGAAAGAAACTACTGATGTTGAAGTAGAAGCACATGAAGAAAAAGAGAGCCAAGAAACGAACACTATACAAAATGAAGAAAAGAAATTAATCTAGCTCAATTTATTGTTTTAAAATTACATTTGTTATATTTTTTATTGTTAGTCCTTGTTTTCTAGTTAATAAATTTGAAATTTATGAGCTTTTTGTTATGGTTTTACAGAGTATATAAAAAACTGGAATTGTGATCAGCAAATAAAATTTGCATATTTATGTTCATTTCGATATATTTATTTGTTTAAATTAATAAAATTTGAATAATCTTAAATTTTTTGCGTAGCTTGTGCTGAAGCAACGCCTGCCATAGCTCCGATATTTCTTCGATCAATGCCTATTCTTCTGTTTCTTAATGTTAACTTATCTTCATTAGTTTTCTTAGGGGTGTCTTCTTCATTGTCTTTTTCTTTGATGTCTTCAATGGCAGTCTTGGACAGGACTTGGCTGATACTGGTGGTGATGATTTCATCTAGTTGTTTTTGTAGCGTACGAATGGATGATCCATCAGGGAACATGTCCTATAAAAAAGAATGCCAATTATCTTAGTAACTTTTTTATTTATTCTAGTAACTTTTATTTTAGTAACTTTTTGAATTATCTTAGTAACTTTTTTAATTATTTTAGTAACCTTTTCAATTAATTTAGTAACTTTTTTCGGTACTTATATTGGGTTGTGGAATAAGTTGTTGCCGCTCAAAAAATACATCTAAAATCGGTATTTTTCGCTCGTTTTCGATGAAATTTTTTTTTCAGTAGTAAGCAAGAATGTATGACGAATACGATCCAATCAGTCTTTTTGAGTGTAACTCATGTTTTCGTGTCAATACTTAAACTTTTTGAGAACCCACTCGAAAAATTGGGCTCTCGAAGATGTATCCTTATTTTAAACTATTGATATTTGGTTATATAAGTCGATTTTTGACGAAATTTTTGACCCTCCTAGGGTTTTTCTAGGCGCTGAACACGAATCCGCTGTTATTTTTTGTCCTAGACGTCAGGAATATGGTCAAAAAATGATTTACAAAGAGGTACCCCATACAAG
>OZJO01000911.1:0-10522 GCA_900406225.1 Acrobeloides nanus | reverse complement strand
AACTCGAATCCGAAGGAATTTTTTGATTTTGACCACGGGAAGGTACCCTACAAGGGGTTAAAACCCCAAAAACGGGGATTTTACCTTGTATGGGGTACCTCTTTGTAAATCATTTTTTGACCATATTCCTGACGTCTAGGACAAAAAATAACAGCGGATTCGTGTTCAGCGCCTAGAAAAACCCTAGGAGGGTCAAAAATCGACTTATATAACCAAATATCAATAGTTTAAAATAAGGATACATCTTCGAGAGCCCAATTTTTCGAGTGGGTTCTCAAAAAGTTTAAGTATTGACACGAAAACATGAGTTATACTCAAAAAGACTGATTGGATCGTATTCGTCATACATTCTTGCTTACTACTGAAAAAAAATTTCATCGAAAGCAGCGAAAAATGCCGATTTTAGATGTATTTTTTGAGCGGCAACAACTTATTCCACAACCCAATACATTATCCCCCTAGGCTGAAAAAAAGCTTATACTTTGGTTTATGATTAGGCTTAGACCTTAGACTGATCCTTAAGCTGAGGCCTTAGACTTAGGATTAGGCCTAGGCCATAAGCTTAGGCCTTGAGCTTATGCTTAATGCCTAAGCCTAAGACCTAAGCCTAAGACTAAAGCCTAAACTTAAGGGCCTAAGTCTAAGGCCTAAACCTCAGGGCCTAAGCCTAAACCTAAGGGCCTAAGTCTAAACCTAAATCTAAGGGTCTAAGGCCTAAGCTTAATCATAAACCAAAGTCTAAGCCTTTTTTCAGCCTAGAGGGATAGTGCATAAGTACCGAAAAAGTTACTAAAATAATTGAAAAAGTTACTAAGATAATTCAAAAAGTTACTAAAATAAAAGTTACTAGAATAAATAAAAAAGTTACTAAAATAATAATATTTCCTATAAAAAATTGTTATAGTCGAAATTTTTTGGGTACCACGGAACTTTTTATTGAATCAGGCAACGTGTACATTGAAACGAAAAGAAACGTGGACTAGACCACTTGCGTAGTGGTCTAGTGCACTGCCAATGAGCTCGGGTCACCAGTATTTACTAGCATGGTTTGATTCCCCTCGCGTCCAAAAGATTTTGCGGGAACTGATTGGTCTTTTTGATAATTACCTCAAATCTCATACTGAGCCATAAATAGGCATCCAAAATATCATAGGTCCTTTCTAAGTTGACCAACTGGTCCATATTGACAGCCACTTTTGGTGACCATTCAATGACTGAGCATAGCCAATCCTGAGTGATTTGTTGACCCATAGAGTACCGTTTAGCCATTTTGATAAAAGCTGCGGCACCTTGTTTCGAGTCCATGTTTACGGGAACCACACAAAATATGTATTTTATCTAAAAAATAAAAATTTTCGGTGGGATCAAAATCGAGCAAAATGGCGCGGTCGGTAACGCAACAGTTTTTCATTTTTAACATCCAGGATCGATACCAAGTCAAGAAATTTTTCATTTTTCTTAATGGGGGTAAACTTTGCAGCAGCATCTTCGAAAAAAATTTTTTGGAATTTTTGCAAAATGACTTTTCTAGAGGTAATTTTATGCGAAAAATCGATTGTGCGCATTCCCGAAGCTTGAAAATGCTTCCCTGCCCCTGATTCAGGAGAATAAAAGTGTGTATTGAAATGAAAATATGAAAATTCGCTTCAATACACACTCTTATTTCCCTGAGTCGGGATCAGGGAAGCATTTTCAAGCTTCGGGAATGCGCACAATCGATTTTTCGCATACTATTTTTTTCGCAATTACCCCTAGAAAAGTCATTTTTGCAAAAATTTCAAAAAATTTTTCTCGGAGATACTGCTTCAAAGTTTATACTCTCTTTAAGAAATTTCATTTTTGGAGAAGGGCACATGCCCCCTTAGCTACAGCCCTGCTTGCCCTACTTTTTTGCATAAATTTTGGCGGAAAAATTATGTTAAAAAGATTGGAGAAAGTGCAAAAATTAACAAAATATAAAATTTTTTTGATGCGAAGGGTTTCGAACCAAGTCCTTGAAAAGACAAAGTTGGTGATCTACCCCTGCACCATCATGACCGATTTTGATAGTTGCTCGATGTTTTTTATCTTTGTGTACTTACTTTTAATGGTAACTGTATATCACTTATACTCTTTGCCAAGTCGATCATTTGGTCTAATTCACAGAGGAAAAAGTCGTCTCTAACACTACACACCGACTTGAAAATTGTCAAAATATCAATAAAAGATGCCTTGGGGAGGAGGAAGGCGAACGTCTCGATCTAAAAAATTTTTTCAATATTTCAAATTTGTTCGAAAATTCAAAATTTTTCAAAAACTCGCCATCCATCCGCTGCAACCAGTGACGGAAAAACCAACAAAAAGCCTAGGAGCGTAGTACGCACCCGAAGGTGAACCATGTTCTCGTAAAACAAAAATTCATTATCATGGTTCAGTGGTAATCGTTTCAATTTACATTCGAGGGTTCGATCCCGCCAGGGTTAAAAAATTTTTTGACAAATTTTTAAAGTTGTTATGTAGATTCCTCTCATAAAATTTTTGCAATATTTTTTTTCTTACTTGATCAAAAGTCGGAGCGATCCCAACTTTCTCAATATCATCTATCTGTTTTCCAAGCAGCTCTTTCAAAGTTTGTATATCCTCTTCATTTTTCGTCAGTACTACACCTTCTTCGTACGCCGTTCCATACCTTCCCGCTCTACCCGCAATTTGTATAGCCGAATGGTGTGGTATGGTATTGCCCATACGTTTTAACGAGTTGAAAATGATCCTCTTGATATTCAAGTTTAAGCCCATGCCTATGGCATCCGTAGCGACGAGGACATTCGTGGGATCGTCCGGGTCGTTGAATTTTTCGGCTTGCCGAATTTTCGTGCCTGGTGGGAGGTCGCCGTAGATCACGGAACACTGTTTTCCTCGACTTTCGAGTTCTTTGGTAGTCATAAAAATTTGTCGTTTGGAAAAGCAGACTATGCAATCGCCGTGCTAAAATTTTTGTTTGATACATGTAGAATGAACACATCTGTTCATATAATTCGCTTCTCACCAGGCTCAAATTTTTTCAACCCATAGTCAAGTGGTTAGAATGCCAGACGACCGCGTTGAAGGGGTGGGTTCGATCCCGCTCGGAGCGATTTCTTTTTTGCATCATCCCACCCCTTCATTGCGGTCGACTGGCATCCTAACCACTTTACTATGGCTGACAAAAAATCGGTACTTGTGAGAAAACGGATATAAGGACGTCTAGATTTTTTGTTGTTTATTTTGCTTACTTGAACATTTTCCAACTCCCCTAGACCATGTGTACTTATAGATAATTTTGTTTTCCTCTCATATCGGTTGATTTCAACCTCTTCATCCACCTCTTTTAGTAATCTTGTTACTATAGGTATAGCTGATGCTTCTCCACATAAATGTACCTAAATTTGATTTTTTGGCCTCTATTGTGTAGTAGCTCCACAAATTTTTATGCACACCGCACTATTAAAGGGTGGGCCAAAAAAGTGGCTTTTTGCGATTTTTTTAGGTCCCGGTTTATAAGGATTTTCTTCATAACAAAAATTTTTTCACAAAAGTGATGTTCTACACAATTGTTCCTGAGATTACTACGGACAACTTTGTAGAACATCACTTTTTGTGAAAAAATTTCTGTTATAAAGAAAATCCTTATGAACTAGGACCAAAAAATCGTAAAAATCCACTCCGTACAAACCTCATCAGCAGCCGCTCCCAACAATGCTCTCGACCATGCCCAGCCTCTTTGATCATCTCTTAACATTTGTATTTCATCTATAACCGCCAATTCTGTTCTCATATCCGTTGGTAGCATTTCTACAGTACATGATAAATGACTAGAGGGGTGGAGATTGTCTATAGCGAAGCGTCTTTCTTCACCGGTTACGAGATCACAGGGAAGTCCTATAAAGATTTTTGACAATGTAGGAATTTTAAATGCATAGCTCAGTGATAAATGGAGCTAAATGCATCACAATTTCTATAGAGGTGAGATCTAATCATCGCTAAAGAAATTGTGAGAAAGCATTTGCTCCTACGCTATGTGAGCAAAACTTGAGCAGTACAGGGTAGCCCAAAAAAGTGGATTTTTGTGTTTTTTGGACTTGCAAATTTGTTTCTAAAAAGATCTTTCTAGGGGTAATTTTATGTGTAGATTGATTAAATGGCTCTAATGAATTGTTTTTTGTGAACAAAGTTGGGCCACTCTCTGGAGATTTTGGAAATAGTGTTCTTTCTGAGGGCTTGTTGTTGCAACATTTCGAGGAATCGTTTATTAAACCATTGGCAAAACTATCCAACTATCTTGGCGTTTTTAAACCTATGCAAAACGCTTTGCTTCCCTGGCCCTGATTCAAAGAAAAGTTGGATTTTTGAAGCGAAAATGGTCATTTTTCGAAATTGTTTATCTGCAAATCACTTTCCTAGGGTAACTTTATACGAGAAAGCGAAAGCATTTTCAGGGTTCGAGAATGCGCAATCGATTCTCTCTATAAAATTACCCATAGAAGGATAATTTTTAGAAAAATACAATTCCAAGTTGTAAAAAAATCACAAAAATCCACTTTTTTGGGCCATAATGTACCAAATTTTTACCTTCAGTATTCATTCTTCGATAAATTTCATTTGCTAATAATCTCAACGGACCACAATAAACACCAGATTTTGAAGCTTTAAAAGCTTGTAGAGCTGCCCAGGTTTTTCCACTATTTGTTGGACCTTGAATAAGTTTTTTTATTAGGTTGTTTCATAAGTAATGTCGGCCCAAAAAATATATCGAAAATCGTCATTTTTCGCTTATTTTCGATGAAATTTTTTTCAATAGTGGGTAAGAGTGTATGCTGAATACGATCCAATCGATCTTTTTGGGAATAAGTCATGTTTTCGTACTAATATATAGACTTTTTCCAAAAATTGGTTTTTTTTCAATGTTGCAAATGAATTTTGATATTTCAGTTTTCGGTTTTTGGATACAGATTGTTTTCGGCACATACCTGCATGATATATAAATCTCCTTTTCAATGTTCTTGCTACTGGATACCAATTATGAGGCATAGTTAAATCCGATATGATTTTGAGATCCCCTAGGCAATTCAGATGAGGAAACACCTTTTTAGCATGAACAACAAAATTTTCATACAGGATTTCTTCACTTGCTTCTAAACAAATATTTTCTATATATGTCATATATAATAAGAGCTGGTTAACAACTTGAAAAAAGCGTCGCAGACGCACTTGTTCATATAGTCCGTTTTCAGATTCAAAATTTTAAACATATCATAGTTCAGTGGATAGAGAAGCCGACAGTCCGATCTGGCAAGTTAAGCAACGTTGAGAAACCCAGGTTCGATCTCCGCTCATGGCTCAACGAGGGTCAAAAGTAAACAATTTCGCAATCGACTCAGCTCGCCGAGTGTTTCAAAACGAGTACTACATCATGAAGTTTTCCTATGACCGATTGGCTAACGTGCTCGGTCTTCACTCAAAGGGCACGGGTTCGATCCCGCACCCAAAATTCGCGCGGGAATTTAAAACTTGCCAGATCGAATGGCCGGCTTTTCTATCCATTTCGCAATCAAAACCCATGAATATGCTCATTTTTTTTCAAATTTTAACCAGAATGCTATTTCGTTGACACTCACTCGACATGGCAACATTTCGAAATTTTTCAACCAATTCTGGATCGGAAGTGGGTATTAGCTCTAGGCAATATGCACGAAAGCTTAAAAAAGCTTTTAAAAATAACACTTCAGTAATCCCTTGTTCTTGATTGGCTTGTTGACGAAGTTTTAGATTGCGTAGAAATTTGTCAAGGATTGAAGTGATAATGTCTCTGTGCAAGGGAGTTGGGGTCTAAAAAATTTGTGGCTTATTCAACCGATCTTGCAAAAAAAGATGGCGACATACATTCCATTTCTACCCCAGTTTTTAAAATTTGCAAGCCATAGTCAAGTGGTTAGGACGCCAGATGATAGCACTGAAGAGGGGGTTCGATCCGTCTCGGAAAGTTTTCTTTTTGCAATATTCAAAATTGATGAAAATACACCATATGCAAAAATTTTCATCAATTTGGAATATTGCAAAAAGAAATTGTTCCGAGCGGGATCAAACCCACCCTTCAATGCGGTCGTCTGGCATCCTAACCACTTGACTATGGGCTTGAAGATTTTTGAAGATAGCGCAGAAACAGACTATGTGCTCATACAACTTTTTGAAAAATTAGCTTGTAATGTCTTACTTTTTTCTCAGCGACCGTTTCTTCATTTTTGGAGTTTACTTTCATCGGTTGAATATTCATATCTGGTCGTTCTTTTTTGGTCAAAATTTTCTTTTTGGGAAGGACTGAACTATATCTTCTGCATGATTGATGAACACCCTTAAAATGTTTTTTGTACAAAAAAATCACATTTTGGTACTAGTATGACTTGAGTAAGTTTTCATGAATTTTGACAACAAAATACAAAAATGACTTCTGGGCACGGGATCGAACCCGCGCTCTATGAGTGTAGGCCGAGCACTTTAGCCACTCGGCCATTGGTCAAAACCCCCCATGATACTCGTTTTGAAGCGCTCGGCGAGCCAATTGACGAAATTTTTTTTAAAATTTTGACCCTTGTCTACACCCTTTCGGAATTTTTGGTATTCAGTGGGGTACCTACCCCACCCAAAAATTATGTATGTTACCTCATTTTTCGAGTTAGATGACGATGCAACAGAGTATTTGACCAACAAGGCCCCTCTAGACTTCAAAACTTGTTTCATATGTAAAGTAGGGCTGGAGCATAGCTGAGCCATACTTTCTGAGGCTAAAATTTTGACTATGAAAATAAATAAACTGATAGAAATTTTTTGCTGTTATGTAATATATAAGACCATTTTTACGTTTAGTCAAAAATTTTGGCATTGTGTGTCTGTCAAACATTCGTTTTAATGTGTTTTTTAAATAATTTTGCTCAGTGACCAAAATTAGCATCAATAAGAAAATACAAAATGTAAGTTACCTTTCATGAAATACAAAAACTTTGGATACCAGGACTACAACCTGAGCTTCAAAAAGTAAAAATGAGCATACTTGCCATTGAACTACACTGCTTCAAATGAATATAAAGCCACCCTATTTTTTGCAAGTTCTTGGCTCTAGAGTATGAAAAATCGGCCGAAAACTTTCTAAATAAGTAGATCGTGGAAAACGAAGTCTTGATTCGAATGGCAGAGGTAAAATGGAAGCAAAAAGTGTCGCAGTACTCGCTAATAACCAAGGGAGTTCATTTTTTCGTAATAAATGCGAATCTGAGCTTAGTAGCGGAGCTGAAGGCGGTCCCTACCATAACGTTAACATTGCCAAAATTGCGTCTCGAAAAAATCAAGGGAGCTCTTCTTTCCTCAAATCATGCCAGTAGTGTTTGGAACCGTCGGGATTATCAAGGTCGAACTTTTTTCGTCACTAGATCACCTAAACATCATCAATTAGAGATTCGAGTCGGCGTCGCTTATGTTCATTCGTAAGAGCTAGTGTACACTTCATTTTGCGCTGAACAAGCGTTGGATTCTTCGCAATAGCCAACCGAACGGTCTCTGGCGTAACATTCAGGCCCAATTCGCTCTTGATACGGTTACATGTCTTAGTCGAATTCGAAGCTGCACGGTAAATTCGGCGCTTATCTCGCTCGGAAAGTTTGCTCGGTCTACTAGATTGCTTTTTCGTACCATAATCAGCCTGATTTCTAAAGTAATTGTCAACAGTATGAAATCGACCCATTAGCTCCGCAATCTAACGATTACTCTTGCCCTGTTGATGAAGGGCATCAATTTTTACTTTTTCAAAATCGGACAGTTTTTTTCAGTGCTATTAAATCTGACAAATCGTATTTAAGTGATTTTAGTTTTAAAAATCCGCAAAAACAGTCAAAAACAAAGTTATTGGAGCAGTGTATTGTTTCTTGTGTAACTTGAAAATAAAATTTTATTCAATTTTTAATATAAAATATGCAAAGCAAATTTGCTGCAAATAACTAAATATGAACAAATATTCAACAAAAAAATTTATTCATCTTTGATAACGATCGGGCTGCGAAACTCCATCTTTTTGATCTTTTCGAACATTTCACTGAACCAATTTTTGACATCCTTGACGACCGGGTGTTTCTGGGCTTCTTCAAATTTTTCCTTGAGGACCTTCAAAATTTTACTGACGTACTCGTGGAGTTTACGATAGTGATAGTCCAATTGGCATTGCATGTCGCAGTCCTAGAATTATACGATGCTTCGCCCGAAAAAATTTCGGGTTCATGTGGCGCAGTGGATAGATAAGAATGCCATAAAAAATTTTCTTGAAAATCAAAATAATTTATCCACTGCGCCATGCGATGCATTTATTTTTTGTAAAAGTGATGCTAACGTTACAAAGTTGACAATTTTGTCACTAGTCTTAAATATGAGAATTTTGGGCACGATAAAAATTTGCCACCAAGAACAAATTTAATCGTCCCAAAATTGGCATATTTAAGGCCAGCGACAAAAATATTCACTTTTTGTAACATTGAGCCCTGATGCGCGCAAGTTAGAAACAACTATGCTTACATCAGTCGGCGTATGAACCGTATCCACAATAATATTATCCAACTCTGATTCATCTTTTCCACAATTTGACAAAATCTGAATCTGCTTATACTGATCCAAAGTTGAGCAGTCGAAATTCGGGTTGGCTTCCACATCAACCGCCTAAAATTTGGATACTTTTAAATTTTTGATTACAAAACATTACAATTAGATCGGGAAAGCTCTCTTTCAGTGCTTCTTCACTCGGCAAATATTCGAGGTTGTTGCGAGTCATGCCGATTATCCTGAAGCCGTGTAGTGGCTCTGCTGGGAGTTGAAAGCGGTCTCGGTTGCCGTTGTGGCAGTGGATGGTTCGGTCAGTGGTGTCACACTCGCATTTATCAAGACACTGGAAAATATAGCCTGAAAAAAGTCAATGATACGAGTATGACTTAGGTATAGGGTGGATGGGATCAGTGGCGTAGCTAGGGGGGACCACCCCGGATTCCCCATATGTTTTTGCCTGAAATTTTTTCTAAAAATCCTAATAGTTCCCCAACGATTTTTCACCAAAAATGACCAAAATTTCCTATTTTTTTCACCAAAAAGGTCTAAAATTTTCCATTTTTTTCTACAAAAATTGTAACTTTCTGAGTATCATCAAAAACGGCAATTTTTAAGCTGGAATCCGTCAAAAATGACAATTTTGGTGAAAATTTGATCATTTTTGGGTGGGTTAACCAAATCATAATAGTACAAAAAAATTTTGGACTCATATGAATGGATATTTTCGGATCTGTTAATAGAAAAAAAACAAAAATAAATCCTACCATTTACGGCAACGATAAAGAAACTCATAAATAAAATCCACCGCATTTTAATAGTCTAAAAATTATGTAGTAGATTAAAAAATTTGTTTGCGTCCTATTGCTCGAGCTTAACGATCAATATTCGCCTCAAAACACGATCAATAGGTCACAAGACATATGCCTGAGAGAACATCGAAGATTAGGTCAAAGGGTGAGATGATAATAGATATAAAACATTAAAAACAAATTTTTATGAGAAGTGAAATGATAAGCATAAGCTTTAATTTTCCAATAAACAATACTTTATAAGCTATCTAGGCACGCGAGATAAAGGGTGCGCGTTATCAATCGTGCCGCCGTTTTACAACGGCGGCACACCTGCTAACGCCGCTGCTAACGTCGTGCCGAGCGCGGAACAACTGATAACGCGCACCCTAAACAATGTAACAAATGAACGACCTAATGACATATCCTAATAGAGATAGAGATTCGATGAATTGTAAGGTTCCTCTTGAATCGACACGAGTTTTCTTGAGAAAGGCTTGCTCGAAAGAGTATCGGAGTTTGGAGAGACCGTGAAGCATAAGTCTTGATGGCGCCACTCCATTTGCCCCACCGCATTGGCGTATCTAGGGGGCGAGGGAGAGGCCGCCGCCCCTCCTCCCGAAATCGCAAATTTTCTGAAAAAATAGAAAAAATTTTCATTAAAAAAATGAGGTTTTTGGGGTGCCCCCGAAACCGAAAAAATCAAAATCCTGGATACTGCTCCACCGTTATGCCCATGTGAAAGTCGCATACATGCAGCAATGTCCCATGAGGCAAATGGGATGGAGCCGATTTGATAGAAGAAACGAAGACAATCGAAAATCTTTTCTAACAAGTAACACTATCAACTTGCTACCCTCCGATTTTGACGAATAGAGCTTCCCCGGGGAAGCTATATGGGAGACAAAATTTCAAAAAATTTTAAATCAAGTCGGGCATGAAAAATCATTTGAGACTGGTTTCATCAAAATCGGAGGGTAGCAAATTGATAGTGTTACAGTCAAACCTCGATTTAGCGCTCCCCCATCGATTAGGAGAATTTCCATTAGAAAAACTCGATTTTTTTTTTGTATCTCGGTTATTTTGTACACTATTTGAGGTCGTTAACCACATTTTCTTTAAGAATCGGCTATGGAAAC
>OZJO01000910.1:0-23252 GCA_900406225.1 Acrobeloides nanus | reverse complement strand
CCTCCCCCTTTAAATATTGTCTTTATTGCTTTCTTTGTTGAATTTATGGATTGTAGCTAAGGGTAAAATGTGGAAAAATACAAAATTAAGCCAGAGAAATCGGGAGGATTTGATTTGAAAAATATTTTGCGAGGTCAAATTTTGTTCATGCTCACTTGGGTAGTCATTTGGCACTAGCTCCAAAATTCGCATATTTCTGGCCAGTGACAAGGATTGTTTTTTTGTGCATCCCTAATATTTACCCCTGGGAGTTTATCAATAAGCTCAACCGTTCGTAATCTTTCACGGATAAGGCTCAAAAATCGTTTCCATAAAATAAACATGAGAACAATTAAAGCTCCAGAAAGCCATAATAGAGGGTTCATGGTTTAAGCCTTAAATGACCAGTCCACTTTTTGGGGAGTTGATGCCATGTGATAGAGCACCAAATTTGGAACATTTTTTGCTTTGACGGCACTACTTGAAAAATCTAACCGTAAAAAGTTATGAGCAAAACAAAATTGCGAAAAAAATTTTCAAATAAGTTTGGACATTGAAACGAAGAGCTTGTGAATCAATCAGAATGTTTATTGAGACGATTTCAATAAATCATAAAATTCAAAATCTTGACATTTTTGGAAATAACACATAGAATGAATTTTTTTATAACTCGCAGACGAATAAAATGACATCAAAATTATCGAATTTGAAAAATGTTTTGGGTTATTGAAACGAAATCCCTGATTCATGGTTTTCGTTTCAATAACCCAAAACAATTTTCAAATTTTGTGTCATTTTAGCCGTCTCGGCGAGTTATAAAAAATTCAATCTATGTGTTTTTTCCAAAAATATTAGATTTTGAATTTTATGATTAAGCCGTTTCAATAAACAATCTGATTGATCTACAAGTTCTTCGTTTCAATGTTCAAACTCATTTGAAAATTTTTTCGCAATTTTTTTAGCTCATAACTTTTTACGATTATATTTTCAAGCAGTGTCGTAGAAGCAAAAAATGCTCAAAATTTTGTGCTCTATAAAATGGCATCAACTCTCCAAAAGTGAATTGGTCCTTTAAATTTTGGTCACATCATAAAAATCATAAATCGAACATTTGCACGACTAAAATGTTTTCGCATCAATTTGGCCAACACAAACATAACAATGGTGTTTATTGCGGTGAGAAAAAATTTCAACCTAAGTAAAAACCCCGCCGGGCTAGATACTGCTTTGCAATAGTATAACAGAAGTAATCATTGAACCGGATTTTGTTAAATGTGCAAACTTGTTTAGAAAACATACAGGGTGTCCAAAAAAACCACCATTTGGAAAAAATCATCTAAAATTGAAAAATCGTAAAAAATTGTTTTCTTCCAAAATGACTCAGGGGTATTTTTATGCGAGAAATCGATTGCGCGCATCGAAAACCCTTGAAAAAGCCTCCCAGAACATGAAATATACAATTTTCAAATAGGAATTCCTACCGAAAATAACTGAAAAATACGAAAATCTTATATTTCATGGTCTGGAAGGCGTTTTCAAGAATTTTCGATGCGCACAATCAATTTCTCACATAAAAATACCCGAGTCATTTTGGGAAAAAAGTTTTTTGAAAAATTTTCGCCAAAAAATTACCAGATGGTGGATTTTTTTGGAACACCCTGTACTATAGAGTAAATGAAAAAGATTATCAGTGTTAAACAATAAGACATAGTTCTTTTCCCTGAATAATACTAACAAGTTTGGCCACAGATTTCGTTGGTCGGTGATTTCGTTTGACCAGACCGTTAGATCTTCAATTCTTGGGCTCGCATGTTCGATCCCTGAGGGTAAATTTTTCCGAATTTTTATCAGAACCCTAAATTTGATCTCGTAGAATTTTTTAGTATTCATTCGCTAGTTATGTTTTTACACTAATTATGTTTTAATGATATTTATCATTATATACAGTCAAAAACAAGGAAAGTTATACCACAAAGAACAATAAAATTTAACAAAAATCACAAATGAGATTACACAATAACCCGTGAAAATTGTGAGAAGATGCTATGGAATGGTTGGTTGATCTTGTTCTGACACGAGATTATTCAAATTTGGATTGTAGACAAATGAGATGATTCCGGTTCTCCGGTCCGGCTTGTGATTTTTCAACTTCCAATAGAATTGGTTTACTCGTTTTTTGAATTCGTCAAAGTGTTTCTAAAAAATGAGGCACTATGCAGCAAAGGAAAATTCCAAATTTACTGTTAATTCATCGGCGTCTAACTGGGCCATTTGATATTCTTGACCAGTTTCAAATGCCAAAATTACCGCGCCTTGTTTTATGAGTTCATCTCCACAAGTTTTCACAAATTCTCCATCTGAGTTAGAGTTGACAGCAGCGACATAGGCAGCAATCTGCACCGGATTGTTGTACAAATCTCCAGGTCTCATAATTGTGCCTTTCATACTTTTGTCTGATAGAGCGTTAATCGTCTTCCAATCCACCAAAGTTGGGATTCCGCTATAAAATTTTTAGGAATGGGCAAGAAGCCAGTCTCATCCAAACATAAACTTTTCATTTAAGATCAAAAGTGCCCAAAATGAGGTTCCTATTTTTCAAAGCACAAGAACACGCCAGGTGAGACAAAAAACTACGAGGATGATTCAAAGCGGATTCTTCACAGCGATATATATATCATAGGTGGACAAACAGGGGAGGGAGAGAGGGGTCTAGTGCTAGGTTGGGTCTAAAATTTTCAAATATTTGCCTTGGTCCCCCCCCTTATGTTATTTTTTTGAAAACTTTTTCAAAATTTTGAGGACCAAAACAAAAGAACCAACTCGGCCGCTCCGATGCCGGGTTGGTCCTATTTTTGACCTTTTTGCCGGATTGGTTAGGGGGGGGGAGACTCCCCCCCCCCTTTGGATTTGTATGGCTGGATATATCGAAAAATCATCAAATTGAAAAAATCTTTTTCGATTTTTCGCATATTTGACATGTTGAAATCGTCTTTAAATCATCCTAGAGCCCTAAAAAGCATACTCTATGCGAAGAATAGCATCATAGCGACCATTATAGCAGAGTTGGTGGTGCAAAGTTTTTTCTTCGAGACAGATTATGTCTTCCGATTTCAACGTTCGCAAAAACGGTAGAAGGCATTCGATATAAGGCTGGATTTTGTACTTCTTGACATCTTTCTAACAAAAATTTTGTTTTTTGAGAATAGCAGTGGCGTAGCTAGGGGGAGACCTAGGGTGGTTCCCTCTCACCATTCCAGTCGAAGACCGGAAAAAAGGGTCCCCTCTCGCCTTATGCTTTTGCCCAAAATTTTTTCTAAAAATTTTTTTCTAAAATCTCCCATAACGATTTTTCCACCAAAAATTCCTATTTTTTCACCAAAAAAGGTAACAAAATATTACATTTTTTCACAAAAATTGTAATTTTCTAAGCATTTTCAGCTTAAAAACAAGCGTTTATCAAAAAAATTTTCAACTCTAAACCTTCAATTTTTGACGTCTTTTTGATTTTGTTACCCACTTTTTCGTTTGGGAATCCTAGATTACCAAAAATTTGTCCCTCTTTGTTGGTTTTAAACAATCTCAAATTCACCTCATCCAAAATCTGAGAATCAGTCTGCCCAATTTGCCCATTTTCTTTAAGCTCCTTCAAAAGATTCTCAATGGTCTTGTGAAATGCTTTTCCAGAATTCATGCGCTCTTAAAATAATCAATTTTCATTTTCCAGAGTCCGATAATTACCTTTCATCATCCTGATGAACCCGGTGTGAGTAATCCCAGCAACTATTCCATATTGCCATCTAAAAAGCTTCTCCATTTCATCGGTACATCCCAACAAAGTTGAAATTGACGGGTAGAGTTTGCCATCGTATGGGTGACGAGGAGAGAATCGTTCCGATGGCTAAATGTACAAGATATAACACACAAAAAACTTCCAATACTTACAAAAATATTAGAACACTCCAATGGTGTACAATCAGAATTTGGATTATTCAAAGAAAGCCATGGCGGGCATTTGATTACTTGTGCAGTAGTTTGCATAAAAACTGTACCATATTTGACAAGTGCAGAAGGTACAGTCGATCTATTAGACATTGAGCTAAAAAGGATACACAATGGCACAAATAATAAGGGTAATTTTATGCGGGAAATCTATTGCGCGCATTCTCGAAGCTTGAAAATGCTTCTTCCCGAATCCTGATTCAGAAAAGTAGATGTGTAAATTTGTATTTTTATCTTTTATATACACACGTACTTTCCTGAATCAGGATCTGGGAAGCATTTTCAAGCTTCGGGAATGATCGCAATCGATTCCTCGCATAAAATTACCCCTATATGGATCATTTTAAGGATTTTTGAAAAAAATATCGGGTCGAAAAAACATGAAAAATTTGCCCCAATTCCAGTTTTTTATACACCCTGTATATAAAGATAAAGTCGACAACAACTCATCCAACATAAATAAATTTGGTGAACAACCATAAAAATTATGATAATACAGATATCTATAACTTTATTGCTTTTAAAATATAACAAAATAATAATAATCAACAAAAACAATAACCTCAATAATCCCTTTATCATGTGACTTTCATTCGTTTTTCAATGANTGCGAACAACCATAAAAATTATGATAATACAGATATCTATAACTTTATTGCTTTTAAAATATAACAAAATAATAATAATCAACAAAAACAATAACCTCAATAATCCCTTTATCATGTGACTTTCATTCGTTTTTCAATGACAACTTTTGCCTTTTCTATACGGGCAGGATCAAATGTCTGAATAGGAGTAAAATTCGGCGGCGCAGGTTCGATTTTATGTTCTAAAAGCTTCTTCATTTTTTCCACGTGTGTCGCATAGGCCAGTTTTTTCTCGGATAAAGTTTGAGCCAAAAGCCAACCAGGCACTGCATAAGTCTCTTTATCTGGAATTTGGTATGGAATTCCGGGTGGTTCAGAACGGAGTCTCCAACGGCTGGTAGGCGGAATCGAAAGAATCGGTTTCTAAAAATCAGGGGTTAAGGTAAAAATATCGTTACATACTGTTAATCTTTGTACTTGATTCATCGGACAATAAGCTGAGCATGGGAAACCACACTTTAGTGGAATACTAACACTAAAACCTACAAGAACTATCATACGGTACACGATTTTTACCCCCTCAATTTCTCTTTTTAAAAAGTATTTTTAACAGTCGAAATCAACTACAAGGGGTTTGACTGTAATTGCTTTTTTATGAAAAATAGTTTCGAAAAATATCGAAAAGCGTGTTCGAAAAGTCCGTTTTTCGGCTCGAAAAGCGTGTTTCGAAAAGTGTGGCTCGAAAAATCCTAGAATCAAAATTAGGGACCGTCACGCATTTTCGGAACTCGATAAAATCATAAGAAAGTCTCCTCAAAAATGGTTTATAATCAAATTCTACGCTATTAAAAACCCAGTAGTGAGAAAAACCGCATCAAAGAAAAGCTTTTTTCTTAAAAATTAGCCTTTGAAAAAGGGTCCCCGCGTACACGGTTTTCCATGAAAAATCTGGAAAAAGCGTACATCGGCATTTTCGGGTACTAGAGCTTTTGGCAACGCTACTTTTTTTAAACTTTTGGCGCTGCCAAAAGCTCGTCTTGCGTTGCCAAAAGCTCTAGTACACATTTTCGACATTTTTAAACAGCGCCATCGTGTTTTTCCCATGTTGAAAATAGGTGGAATAGCTCGTTTTTAGAAATTTTTACAGTGGCGTAACTAGGGGGAACTCGGAGTGGCTCCCCTCATTCCTGGAAAAATTTAAATTTTTCCTAATGGTCTCACCCCTTATGTTTTTCCCCAAATTGTTCAAAATCATAATGGTGGCCCATTATGGTTTTTCACCAAAAATGACCAAAATTTCCTATTTTTCACCAAAAAAGTCCTAAAATCTCCATTTTTTCTACAAAAATTGTAATTTTCTGAGCATTTTCAGCTTAAAAACAAGTATTTCTCAAAAGATTTTCGCCTGCGGCGCTGTTTTTTTCTTTAACTAAGGTTTTTTACCAAAATTTTTTTCCAATTTCAACAAAAAAGCCAAATTTGATCTAGGGGTGGGATGAAATTACGCCAGAAATCTTAGCAAAGATCGTAGATAACTTTACAAAAAGATTGGAACAGTGTATTACAGCTAAAGGAGGTCATTTGAATGATTATTGTTGTTGTTTTTTGCTAAATAAACTATATTTAAAATTTTTTTAAGTGTCCGGTTTTTTGTGCGCCATCCTGTATTTGCACGCATTTGTGACGGCCCTAAAAAGATATTTCGCTCTGATGCTCTCGGTAGCGTTCTGGGCATAGGCCCCTCGTTACGACGCGAATTCACGGTCATTCGTTACGGCCTCTCGTTACAGAACCCGATTAATTTTAACTTTAAAAATTAAATTTTTCATAAAAAATTGAAAAAAGTTGTTTATGATTTCCCCCTTCCCCATTTTTGAAATCCTAGCACGCCCCTGGCAGGCCGTAACAAGCGGATTCTGTAACGAGAGGCCGTAACGAGTGGCCGTGATGAGTGTGCTCGGTAACGAGAGCCGTAACCGCAACGAGGGGCGTTCTGCCAGCGGCAGAACGAATTAGTGTCGGCCCTTAACGATTTATGTTCGTGAGTCACATGTAGTTCGTACTTCACAGGATCATTTTTGTAGTCCGTTTTCAGACCTTGAATCATAGTTCTAGCCGGATAAGGATTGTCACTTTTTTCAATTTGTGCTTCCCTTCAATAAAATCTGATTCTCATTTTTTGGAATTTTTGGAGCTCGGAAAATACACCGTCAAGTATTTACCAATTAATGGGCATCAGTTGTAGGTCTCGGTAGCACAATGGTAGTGCACTTGGACGGTAGCCAGGAGGTCGAATTCGAGTCCCGGTTGGGTCCGAAAACTTTTGCACAATTTCATATTACCTAAAATCTGATTATTCAAGCGGTTGATGAAAGCGCAGAATTGCATTTGTCATGTAAATCTAGGCAAACAGCCATTTTATTCAAGTTATAATGTTTATGATTTATAATTTATTTCAAAATAAGCAATAATAAATAGCATAAAATATTTCCAACAAAATTATGCTATCGATCCATACGAAGCACCTTCATTAGCCCATATAGTCAAACCTCTGTTTAATGACAGCGACCACGCAGGGATGCGGCGGAAAAATTTGGTATATATAGCAAGTCGATTTCTTTATATACCAAATTTTCCCGCCGGCATCCTTGCGTGGTGGTTATGTCCCCACCGGATGTCATAAAATGGAGGTTTGACATAATTGTAGCGGCTATTGGGGTTGCTGCGCGGCAGCTGGTTGAGGTTCGGCTTGGGATCTATTGTTGTACTTGATTAGTGACAAGTGAGCAAAAATGAATGAAAAAGTTGACAAGGGGGCACTTGATAAGTGACAAATGCACAAAAAAGTTGACAAGTTTGACAATTGTCACATAAGAGCTTAATTACTTTTTTTGATAAGTGACAAGAGTCAAACTTGTCAACTTTTTTGTGCATTTGTCACTTATCCAAGTACCCACTTGTCAACTTTTTCATTCATTTTTGCTCACTTGTCACTAATCAAGTACAACAATACAGGGTGGCGCACAAAAAACCGAACATTTAAGAAAGATTTTAAATTTTTTGAAGAATTTTTCAATTTTTTTCAGGCATCAGGCATTTTTAAATGCCTGATTCTTTCAGGCATCAAAGTGTCCGTTTTTTGTGCGCTATCCTGTAGACCCACTGTATGGTTGTTTTGTGTGCTTTATAATCACGGTTTGCTTCTCAAGATCTTCTTCTTTCGGAGTTAGCTTTTTGGACATTGTTGCAGAATTTCCAACAAATCGAAAATACTAATCAAATGTTGCTTTTAAAAACTTTTCAATTATGCCGCTAACTGAAATATATAAAAAAACAAAATTTCGTTTTAAAATTTTCAACCATTTGAATGGCTTTTGAAAGTTTGAATAGCTTGTGCTTTTTTCAACAAAAAAATAAAACTTTTTGCGCACTCTGTCAGGTACGTATTACAATTGTTTCGAGCATTACAACGAAAACTTAAAGTCGTATCATAAAAATAGTGTCCATGCGAGATTCTACGGCACCAAAAACCATATTCCGAAAAAAACCCGCGTTATAAGATTTTTTTCTATCAAACAACCGACCTTTTAAAAAATGTGTCAAAACCTAAGCACAGAGTAGTAGTGTTTAAAGGACCAGTCCAGTAAGTTACAATCATATGAAAAATGAAATATTCGGAAAGATCATGAAAAATGGAGCATTTTTTGTTTTTACGGCATGATCTGAATCGTTGTCGTTTTCGAGGTAATTGCGTTTAAAATTTTGAATTTGTTACAAGCTCTTCGTTGTAATACACAAACTTTTTTGCGGAAAAATCGATTTTTGCATCAATTTTTTAAATTTCCATAAAATAAACATTGTAGCAATTTTTATAACTAAATGAGACGAACAAATGATACCAAAATTATCCAATTTGAACATTGTTTTGGGTTATTGAAACGAAAACATGAATCAGAATTTTCTTTTCAATAACCCAAAACAATGTTTAAATTGGATAAGTTTGGTGTCATTTTGTTCGTCTCATTTATATAAAAATTGCTACAATATTCATTTTATGGAAATTTAAAAAATCGGTGCAAAATCGATTTTTCCGCAAAAAATTCAAAAAAGTTTGTGTATTACAATGAAGAGCTTGTAACAAATTCAAAATTTCCAACGCAATTATCTCGAAAACTACAACGATTCAGAACATGCCGTAAAAAAATGCTCCATTTTTCATGATCTTTTCGAATATAGAAATCATAAAGATTTATTTTTTTAAATAACAATATTTGTTTACACAATCATGTACATGGAAAAAAGGAGACCATAATCAATAACTTTTTTTGGCAGTTAACAAAATAATGGGCAGTAAATCAATATGAAAGACTCTGTGTGACAGCAAATTTATAAAAAATAAAAATATTTACATAATACAGAGTGGGCTTAAATAACCTCCCCCCTCATATCGAAAAGATGTCCCTGAGTCTTGTTCGTTTTGAACAAAATTTGGGGGGGGGAGGGTTAATTGCGCTAGGTCCCGAGGTGTCAAAATTTAACCCTGAATCAGGGGATAAACGAGAAAATGAGTTTGTTGTATGTGAGGAATCGATTGTGCGCATTTTCGAATCATGACAAAATCTACCAGACCCTGATTCAAGCGATTTTCGCTTTAAACCATCTACCCTTTCAGTGAGTCTTGGACAAGAGGCCTTTCAGCGAGGGGTAGGTGTATTGAAACGAAAATTGTTTAAATCAGAACCACGAAAATTTTTAATGCTTCGAAAAATATGCATAATCGATTTTTTAAAATTAGCCCTGTAAGATGAATTTTAGAAAAAATCCAAAATAGCTCCATCGACCTTGATTCAAGGAAAAGATGCGTGTATTGAAGCGAAAATCACCTGAATCAGGGTCAGGGTGATTTTTTCATGCTTCGTAAATGCACGAAATCGATTTCTCGCATAAAATTACCCCGATCCCCGAAAATTTTGATCAAAACACAGGGGAAATCTGTTCGATATGGGGTGGGGGAGCAGGTTATTTAAGCCCACTCTGTAGTATAAATTCCAAATAACTATAGCTTTTTCCAAAAGTCATTAATAGCGTCAAGACATTGAACAACATGAGCGTTGTGATGATGTTTTTTCTTGTGTTTTCGAGTCACTTTTTTCAATGTAGGTATTTCGGGCGTTTTCATTTCGAGCATGATTACATAGTTGTTCCCGTTATTATTGTCATAAAAAATTCTTTTCTCGTTAATTTCACAATATAAGCAAAATTCGATACAGTTAATCTAAAAATTTTGTTTGGCATAAATTTTTTTCTCACACAATTAACTTTTCTCTCACATAATTTATTTGTTTCTCACACATATTTTTTTCTCACGTCGCAACGCTGTCATCGCCTATCAGCGTCGCGATGTCATACGAAGTCAAGACGGCATTATGACTTCATGACGGCATCGAGACGTCACGGCAGCGTTATGGTAGCATTGCGACATCATGACAGCGTCGCGGCGTCATGACGGCATCGTGACGTCACGAATGTGTCATGACAGCATCACGGCGGCGTCACGTCGTTATAACAGCGTAATGACGGCATTGTGATCTCACGACAGCGTCATGACGGCATCGCGACATCATGACAGCGTCGCGAAGGTGTCATGACAGCATCACGACGTCATAACAGCGTCATGACGGCATCATGATCTCACGACAGCGTCATTCATAAAGTTGCAAAAGTGTGATTTTTTGCGCCTCCCGTCTATATTATAAAAAAAGGATAACCTCGGTAGTTGGCTTTGGAATTTCGAAATAAAAATAAAAAATATCGTATAGCGTAGATGAACTGAATAGATGAGCCATAACATCCGTATAACTTTTCCAACTATCCATTGTAAATCGAACATATACTTGCTTTTCTTTCGAAACATTAAGTGCCTAAAATTCCAAATTTTGATTTCTTTTCGTAAAGATGAACATCATTTGATCCCACGATTTTTTCAATATTTTACGATTTTTTCAATTTTTGACGATTTTCTCACATTAATGTGAAAAACTCACTTTTTCTATGAAACGACCCCATACACACAAGACAAAACATGAAGCACAGGATCCAAGCTCTCTAATGAAACTTTGATCACGGCAAACGGGCATTTATAGAAAAACATCGTCCCATACCCGCGACCCATTTTTCTCAAAGCTTCAATACGACAAAACCAAATTTTTTTTGAGTTGCCGACCACTCATGCTTCTCTCGTGCCGATCTTTCAATTTCCATACTCAGAATTCCTAGTTCCGCGGGGTCCACAACCCTGGTTCGAACTCTCGATATATCGCCTCTTAAAGAAATAGTCCAGTGGAGAAAAAAGTTGCCATTTTTGTTGATAATCGGAAAGTTCATGAAAAATGGAGCATTTTTTGTTTTTACGACAACCTCTAAATCGTTGTAGTTTTCGAGGTAATTTCGTTTGAAATTTGAATTTGCGTTCATGTTTTCGTTGTAATACACAAACTTTTTTGAATTTTTTTCGGCCGAAAAATCGATTTTTAAATGTTTATGAACATTGTAGCTATAATTTTTTATAGCTAAATGAGACGAACAAAATGACACCAAAATGATCCAATTTGAACATTGTTTTGGGTTATTGAAACGAAAATTCTGATTCATGTTTTCGTTTCAATAACCCAAAACAATGTTCAAATTGGATAATTTTGGTGTCATTTTGTTCGTCTCATTTAGCTATAAAAAATTGCTACAATGTTCATTTTATGAAAATTTAAAAAACTGATGCAAAAATCGATTTTTCCTCGAAAATTCAAAAAAGTTTGTGTATTACAACGAAGAGCTTGTAACAAATTCAAAAGTTCAAACGCAATTATCTCAAAAACTATAACGATTCAGGACATGCCGTAAAAACAAAAAATGCTACATTTTTCATGAACTTTTTGAATATACACAAAAATGACAACTTTTTTCCGACCGGACTGATCCTTTGAATATTATGATGAACATACCGCGATAGTGCCATAAAGTAGATAAGGTTCTTCTAAAATAAACGCATTTTCTAGCGAAACCATATTCTTCAAAAGTCGATCATTAAATTTGGCATAATTACTCAACGGCTGTTCGAAAGTAATTTTCCAATTTGGGATCAAAAATTCTTCATATAAAGGATTTTCATATTGAAAAACGGTTGCCAGCGGTTGGCCTGCATCGTCGGCAAATTTTACGAATTTTCTTTTTCTTGGGTTTTCTACTATCACCGAAATCGACGTCGTTGGTTGAATCGGTAACAATTGATCTTCATTTGAAATTGAATATAGTCCATTTTTGAGAAAATTTTTCAAATATTCACTTGGAAGAGAATTTTCGAGTCGAAAATCCTCGTTAGGAGTGTTTTCGAGCATTTTTGATAGACTAATTTTAGGTACGACTTGATTATGATATAAACTTGGACGACACATGATAGGAATTTTCGACGAAATTTTTAAGATATAGACATACTAGTTGTATAATAGAATCTAAAAAATAATGCATTAAAAATACAAAAGATCAAAAATGAAAACATTCAAACATATTTTTACGTATGTATATTCAATTCGGAAGATGCGCGCACACACAAAAGCAATCTAGGACATTTGAGAACGTTCGCGAAAAACCACAAGATGATGTCATTTTCGGGGGAGTCTAGTCGGGGATAATCGGGGAAAGTGAATGTTCTTTGAGGTGGTCACTCAGAGGGAAATGTTATAGTGTTTTTATCATGGTCTATGATGCACTAAATTTCATAATACCTCAACAAAAATAGGAAAAGCATCTATGAGACAAGAGCATTGATCAATTTGGAAATGGGATAAGGGAAACAAAAAAATTTATTGCCTCTGGGTTGTGTCAAAGGACCAGTCCAGTCAGTTACAACCATATGAAAAAATGATATATTCGGAAAGTCACACGTGCTTAATATTCGCTAATAGCGACCCAACGGCGCAAATTTTTGGGAAATTATAATAGACAACGGCGCAAAAATTTTGATAACGACGCAAATCATGTCGTTCTTGATAACAACATAGATTTTTTAACGATGAAGAATTGCGCCGTTATTGAGAACAGCGCAGATTTACGCCGTTGTTGAGAACAGCGCAGATTTACGCCGTTGTTGAGAACAGCGCAGATTTACGCCGTTGTTGAGAACATCACAGATTTACGCCGTTGTTGAGAACAGCGCAGATTTACGCCGTTATTGAAGATGGCGTATGATTTTTCCCAAAAATGACCAAAATTTCCTATTTTTTCACCAAAAAGGTCCAAAATTTTCCATTTTTTCTACAAAGATTGTAATTTTCTGATCATTTTCAGTTTAAAAACAAGTATTTCTCAAAAAATTTTTGCCTGTGGCACTGTTTTTTTCTTTAACTAAAGTTTTTCACCAAAATTGTCCAATTTTTTCCATTTTTCAACAAAAAATCCCCAAATTTGACATTTTTTAAACTAAAAATTAGTCTTTTCTGATCACTTTCAGCAAAATAAGTATTCAAAAAAATTTTCGCCTGAGGCGCTGGTTTTTACGTTAACTCAAAGATTTCAACAAAATTTTCGTCGAAAATCGAAAATTTCTGAGCGTTTTCAGATTAAAAATAGGTGTTTTTCAACAAAAAAAATTTTCGCGCCTATCGGCGCGAAAAAAGGGGGATTAAGTGATTTTTGAAATTTTAAAAAACTCGAAAAAATTTCCTTGGTCTCCCCTTATGTTTTTGCCTGAAATTTTTTGCCATTTTTTTCTAAAAATCCTAATGGTCCCCCATAACGATTTTTCACCAAAAATGACCAAAATTTCCTATTTTTTCTACCAAAAAGGTCCAAAATTTTCATTTTTTCTACAAAAATTGTAAGCATTTTCAGCTTAAAAACAAGCGTTTATCAAAAAATTTTCTGCGGCGCTGGATTTTACTTTGACTAAAGTTTTTCAACAAAATTGTCCAAATTTTATCATTTTTTAACAAAAAAGCCCTAAATTTGACATTTTTTAAACCAAAAGTTCTTCATTTTCTGAGCATTTTCAGCATATAAACAAGCATTTTTTAACAAAAAAATTCGCCTGCGGCGCTGGTTATTGCATTAACTCAATGATTTCAACAAAATTTTCCTCGAAAATTTCTGAGCGTTTTCCGCTTAAAAATGAGTGCTTTTCAGCAAAAAAATTTTCGCGCCTATCGGCGCGAAAAAACAGGGGATTAAAATCGATTTTTGAAATTTTTTAAAAATTCGAAAAAATTGCCTTGGTCCCCCCTTATGTTTTTGCCCAAATTTTTGGAAATGTTTCGGGGATTCTTATGATTATAACGGGGATTCTTATGATTTTAGTTAAAAAATTTTAAATGTTCAAAAAAACATAAGGGGGGCCCTTATGATTTTGGTAAAAAATTTTCAAAAAAAATCATAAGGGGGGACCCTTATGTGCCAAAACAACGGCGCAAATTTCAAAATTTTAGCGACCCTAAAAACACCTGTGCGGAAAGTTCATGAAAAATGGAGCATTTTTTGTTTTTACGGCATAGTCTGAATCGTTGTAGTTTTCGAGATAATTGCGTTTGAAATCTTGAATTTGTTACAAGCTCTTCGTTGTAATACACAAACTTTTTTGAATTTTTTGCATAAAAATCGATTTTTGCATCGATTTTTAAATTTTAATAAAATGAACATTGTAGCAATTTTTTATAGCTAAATGAGACGAACAAAATGACACAAAAATTATCCAATTTGAACATTNCATTTTGTTCGTCTCATTTAGCTATAAAAAGTTGCTACAATGCTCATTTTATGAAAATTTAAAAAATTGATGCAAAAATCGATTTTTCCGCAAAAAAGTTTGTGTATTACAACGAAGAGCTTGTAACAAATTCAAGATTTCAAACGCAATTATCTCGAAAACTACAACGATTCAGAACATGCCGTAAAAACAAAAAATGCTCCATTTTTCATGATCTTTCCGAATATATCATTTTTTTCATATGGTTATAACTTACTGGACTGGTCCTTTAAATAAAGTATTCCCGAGATCGTCCGACAAACTGACACACATTGCACGTTTAGGCTGTGTGCTAAACATCTCGACTTACAACTAAGTCGAGACGCTAAAAGTTTCAAGTCGAGACGGTGTTTCGAATTCGTCTCGACCTTGTTTGAATTGGAGTATTGACATGAAAACCCTGAATTTTACATTTTTTTAAAATACTCTTAATTATTGGATGTATTTAAAAAACAAAGGTGGTATCCTTTATAGCTCGACGAGACGAACAAAACGACACCAAATTTATCCAATTTGAAAAATGTCTTGGGTTATTGAAACGAAACCCCTGAATCAGAGTTTTCGTTTCAATAACACAAAACAATTATCAAATTGGATAAATTTGATGTCGTTTTGTTCGCCTCATCTAGCTATAAAGAATTCCGTCTTTATTTTCTAAATATATCCAATGATTAAACGTATTTAAAAAATGTAAAATTCAGGGTTTTCGTGTCAATACTCCAACTAATTCAAATGAGGCAAACAGCCATTTTATTCAAGTTATGATGTTTATCATTTATAATTTATTTCAAAATAAGCAATAATAAATAACATAGAATATATATGATTGTATCATAAATATTTGAAAAAAATACATCGAATTTCGGCATTTTTCGCTCGTTTTCGATGCAATTTGTTTTCAGTACTATGCAAAAATGTATGCTGAGTACGATCCAATCAGTCTTTTTCAGCATAACTCATGTTTTCGTGTCAATATACAGACTTTTTCAAAAAATCGTGGGTTTGAAATGTAACAAATTCATTTTAAAATATCGATATTTGACTATAGAAGTCGATTTTTGACGAAATTTTCGACCCTACTAGGGTTTTTCTAGGGGGGGGGGGAATCGATTGAGCGCATTCTCGAGACATGAAAATGCTTGCTTAACCATGATTCAGGGAATACAAAGTTTTTAATCTTTTCTGGGGTATATATATTTTTGACCTCCTTGGAGTCAAAAACTCGATTTTTCAAAAAGTTTTCATTTCAATACACAACTTATGATACAACCCAAGAAAATATTTCCAACAAAATTATGCTAACGGTTGAACAGCAGGGTTCGGTGGCGGAACATTCATGGGAGGGACTACATTTGGTGGTGGAACATTCATGGGCGGAACTCCTCCTGTACTTGGCGGCGGAACACTCATTGAAACCGTTGTCGGCGGTGGTACATTCATTGGTGGAATTCCAGTTGGTGGAGGGACATTCATATTCGGAACGGCTGTAGGATGTGGAAGATTCATCGATGGAACCACCGTTGGATTCATTTCTGGTCTAGGTGGTGGCATAGTTGCAAAATTTGGTGGCACCGGTGGCGGAGGAACATTTCGATGTGAGGCAAACATAAGACGGTTCTCGTTCATTTTCTGTATCAAATACCAGCACGGAGTAATCGGGGTTTTCTGAGGTGGTGGCTGATATGGGATTTTGAAATTTGGCGGCGCTGCACGCACATTCCATTTGCGAAACATTGGGTCCTAGAATGGGGGTTTGAGAAATTTTTAAGCGCCAGTTCAGTGGGGAAAAAGTTGCAATTTTTGTTGATATTCGGAAAGTTCATGAAAAATGGAGCATTTTTTTGTTTTTACGGTAAATTCTGACTCTGATTCAGAATTTTCGTTTCAATAACCCAAAACAATGTTCAAATTGGATAATTTTGGTGTCATTTTGTTCGTCTCATTTAGCTATAAAAAATTGCTACAATGTTCATTTTATGAAAATTGAAAAAATCGATGTAAAAATCGATTTTTCCGCCAAAATTCAAAAAAGTTTGTGTATTACAACGAAGAGCTTGTAACAAATTCAAAATTTCAAACGCAATTATCTCGAAAACTACAACGATTCAGAACATGTCGTAAAAACAAAAAATGCTCCATTTTTCATGAACTTTCCGAATATCAACAAAAATTGGTAACTTTTTTTCTACTAGATTGGTCCTTTAAGAAATCTTACATCCGGTCCATATGGAGCACCTTCATTACCCCATAATTGTAGTGGCTGTTGGGGTTGCTGCGCGGCAGCTGGTTGAGGTTCGGCCTGTATGGTTGTTTGCTGCGCATACTGAGCTGTGGTTGCTTGTCTTTGATCTAAATTTTTGATAGTTAGCTTTTTGAAAACCTGAGACTAGGAAAGGATCTACATGGTGAGCCAAAAAACCGTACTTTTGCGTTTTTTGGTGAAAAATTAAAAAAATTTTTTTCAAAAATCATCTATAGGAGGTATTTTCATGCGATGTTTGAAAAAAATTTTGAAAATTTTTCGCCAAAAAAACGCAAAAGTACGGTTTTTGGAACACCCTGTACTTACGTGTTATATCCCCATTTGGCTTTTGATCAACACCCATAGTTGCGCTAGCAAAACTAATCATCTGTTGCATAACATTATACATATTACTAATATCTAAAAAAATATTTAGGGGGGTTCAGGGTAGAAAATTTTTTTAGCAAGTGACCCTCTAGGGATAATTTGATGCGGGGGAATCGATTGCGCGCATTCCTGAATTTTGAAAACGCTTCCTTGACCTTGATTCAGGGAAGGAATCGGTGTATTGAAGCGAACATCAAACATGAGAGAACCGTTGAGGTTTTTCTAGACGGGGAATTGATTGCGCACACTCCCGAACTGTGAAAACGCTTTTCCTTGATCCTGATTCAGAAAAAAGGGTTTTCAAGCATTGAAAGTGCAATTTTTTGGTTTTTCCCTGAATCAGGTCAAGGTTCGTGAGTGCGTGCAATCGATTCTCCTTCTAGACAAACCTAAGAATCGATGGTTGTTTCATAAGAATTCGAAAATGTTTGCTTTTCGCTTCACTACACCGATTCTTTCCCTGAATCAGGGTCAAGGAAGCGTTTTCACGGAGTGCGGGCAATCGATTTTCCGCATAAAATTACCCCTAAAGAGTTACTTGTTAAAATTTTTTTGTTAATTTTATACTCGGCCCTATTTTGGACACAATTGGTAAAAATATATACCCGCTTCAGGAGCGTGTGCTGCCGTTTGTTGAATGGGAACAGCTTGCCTTGAAACTTTTGTTTCAATCGCTTCTTGATGCATGGAAATATATTGCCTTTGTTGTTCTGCATAAGCAGATGCTGCAGCTTCTAAACAATTTTTCATATAAAATTTCCATTTTTTTACTCAAAAATACCCTCATCACGTCTCCTCCTTTCTTGTTCTTCTCGTTCAGCGGCTGCTTTTTCTGCCTCTTTTCGCTCAACTTCAGCCTTGTGTCGAACCTGTGCCCTTCGCTTCTCAACATCTTTTTCCCAAGATTCGAATTGTTTGACATAATTATTATAAGCTTCTGTGCCAACAGATCCTCTACAATTGAATTTTATGAAGAAGAAAAAAATACAAAAATTGGGTACTACTAACTTACAGGTTTAGGCTTAGTCTTAGACCTAGTCTTAGGCTTAGTCTTAAGCTTACAAGGGATCTTCAATGTCTGACAAACTCAGATTTTTTCGAGACCTAGCTCAAAGGTTAGGAAAAAAACGAATAAAATAGTCGCTTGATTGATCGGATATAATTTTTTTGAGCTATGAGGTCATAAAGCTGCAAAATTTTTCAATTTTTACTTTGTGCAAAAAAGCTTTGGCTTCATGCGGGATTCGAACCCTCGACCTTGTGGCCACAAAGCCGCTGCTTTGTCACTGCACCACCGAGGCTTGTTGAAACGTCTTTTCAAACTAAGTACTAATGCCTTTAAAAAAAATTAAAAATTGAAAAATTTTGCAACTTTATGACCCCATAGCTCAAAAAATTTATATCCAATCAATCAAGACTATTATATTCATTTTTCCCTAACTTTTGAGCTAGGTCTTGAAAAAATCTGAATTTGTCAAACCTTGAAGGTCCCTTGTTAGTCTTAGGCTTAGTTTTAGGCTTACAAGGGACCTTCAAGGGTTTTTAGTTTTAGACTTAGGCTTTATGTTAGTAGTAGTAAGAATTAGCTGCCGCAACTTACTTGTTCTTCTCTTTCCACTGTTCAAACTGTGCTTTATAATCACGGTATTGCTTCTCAAGCTCTTCTTCCGGGGCTAGCTTTTTGGACATTCTTGCAGAATTTCCAACAAATCGAAAATACTAAAAAAATGTTGCTTCTAAAAACTTTTCTATTATGCCGCTGAAATATAACAAAAGACAAGATTTCGTTTTAAAATTTTCAACCATTCGAATGACTTTTGGAAGGTCAATTATGAATAGCTTGTGCCTTTTCCAAAAAGACATTTATTTGACTTCACCAATGGCGTAGCCAGACTCCCCCGGAAAATTGAACAAATCGAAAAAATCGTCAAAAATTTGGGGAGGGGTGGTACTGTAGTTGAGTTTTGAAAAAAATTGTGAAAAAACGGGCATTTTTTTCAAAAAATTTTTCCTGGTATGGATGGCGGTATTGTATTTATTATTCGTGTGCTATAGCTCGATGAGAGATGAACAAAATGATAAAAAAATTATCCAATTTGAAAATTGTTTTGGGTTATTGAAACGAAAACCCTGATTCAGGGTTTTCGTTTCAATAACTCAAAACAATGATCAAATTGGATAATTTTGGTGTCGTTTTGTTTGTCTCGTCGAGCTATAAAGAATGCCGTCTTTGTTTTTTTAAATACATCCAATAATTAAGCATATTTAAAAAATGTAAAATTCAGGGTCTTCGTGTCAATATTCAGGCAAATTCAACCCGTTTCCAGACGCCGTCTGGAAATGGAGCATTTTTTGTTTTTACGACATGTTCTGAATTTTTATAGTTTTTGAGATAATTGCGTTTGAAATTGTTCATGTTTTCGTTGTAATAAACAAAAAATTTTGCGGAAAAATCGATTTTCGACATTTTTTCAATTTTTGACGATTTTTTCGAAATGCATTTCACGACTGCTAGCGCGCACTCCGCGCTATCCAACTAATTGTTGGAAATTTCTGACGTCAGAAATATTTCGGCGCTTGACTCCCGGTATAACGTTTTTATGGCTAGCTTTACAAAATGTATAGCTTTACGAAAAATGTCGTCTACTTGGCGAAGTGGATAAGAAAGCCGCCCATCCGATCTGGCAAGTTAAGCAACGTTGGGCCCGCAGTTTCGATCCCACTAGGGCAAAAATTTTGATCTACAAAAAACTTTTCTTACAAACAATGTAGCAAAAAATTTTTGCTCCATTCTTTGTAAGGAAAATTTTTTGTGTATCGACATTTTCGGATCGAACCTGCAGGCCCAACGTTGCTTAACTTGCCCGATCGGTCAGGCGGCTTCCTTATCCACTTCACCAAGTAGCCGACATTTGTCGTAAAGCTAGCCATGAAAAACGTTATACTTATTATTTATAACTCGTAACTAGATGTAGGTTAAATACAAATTGGATCATTAGGGAATAAGTATTTCCGGCTTGAAATTACTTCATCGCTCCATATAACATAAAAAAGTATAATTATTGATTTACTAACACAATGTGATTTTTTTTCGTGAAGAAAAAGTTCATTTTTCTTTTAAACTTCTAGTATGACGTATATTATATATAAAAAAAACAATCGGCTTCGTTTAAAATTGTGCGTTATGTAAACGAATGAACTGAAAACGCTTCCCTGACCCTGAATCAGGGAATCAGAGTGTGTGTATTGAAGCAAAAAGCGAAAAATTTTAGATTTTCTGCCTGAAAATGACTTTTTGGGGGTAAATTTATGCGGGGAATCGATTGCGCGCATTTCTGAAGCTTGAAAACGCTTCCCTGACCCTGAATCAGGGAATCTGAGTGTGTATAATAACTCTATATGTGGATTTTCTATCTGAGAAAGCGATTGTTCGCATTGCCAAATCCTGAAAGCGCGCATTCTTGATCCTCGATTAGTCTATTTTCGCTTCAATGCACACACCTCTTCCCTGAATCAGGGTGTAATGCCGAGCTTTCTAGAGAACCGGCTACTTCAACCTTGTGCCCCCTATAAGCTGGGTTGAAAGAACACGCAACAGTTCTGGCCATCCGAAGATGTTACTACTAGGCAAAATTTGTTGGCCTCAAGCGGGGTTTGAACCAGCCTTGAGGGGTGTCTGAGACAAGCCCAGTACCCCGAACCCTTGGAGTAATCGCTTCAAACTCTACTCTAGTCGTAACGAGGGTCAAGGAACACACGCCTCTTCCCTGAATCAGGGAAAACATTCAAACTTTGAAAGTGCGCATCCTTGATTAGCCTATTTTCGCTTCAATGCATATACCTCTTCCCTGAATCAGGGTAGGGGAACACACACTCATCTCGTCCCTGAATCAGGGAACACATTCAAACTCTGAAAGTGCGCATCCTTGATCCTGGATTAGTCTATTTTCGCTTCAATGCACACACCTCTTCCCTGAATCAGGGAAAACATTCAAACTTCGAAAGTGCGCATCCTTGATCCTGGATTAGCCTATTTTCGCTTCAATGCATATACCTCTTCCCTGAATCAGGGTTGGGGAACATATTGATTTGAATCATTTAAAAAAAAACTTTTTACTTGATTGAAAATAAATTTCTCTTCATGTCCTGAAATTAATCACGTCTCATGAAAAGTTGTCCTTTCTCGAGACACTAAATCACTCGCACGTTACACACATTCGTCTTCTTCATCGTCCGAAATTCGTTTGAGCAAGTGTCGAAATGTGCGGCCAGGCACTTTCAAAAGAGATTATAATAATATACCCTCCTGGGCAAGCATCAATCATCGCCGACGACGAACTCCGCCAAAACTGTGGTCAACTGCAACAACACTAATGATAGGAAGGAAAAAGAATAAGACAGGAAGAAGACATAGCTTTTGCCCAATGGCTCCGCTCGCTCGCTTCCCACTACTCGACAAACATGCATCTATTTTTTTCGATGTTATTCTACTACAAGGGTGGCTTGAAAAAAGTGGATTTTTGCGATTTTTCGACCAAATTTTCGCGAAAAAAATTTTTGGAGCTACTACATAAGTACTATTATGTAGTAGTTCCAATACTACATTCCACCCACGTGAAAAATTTTTTGAAATTTTTTTTGAGGGAATACAAACATGCAGGGAATTCGAATTTGGCATTTCGAAGCGAAAAAACGCTTCCCTGATTCAGGGAAGACGTATTGTGTATTGAAGCGAAAAGTCGCAAAACGCATTTTTGCGACTTTTCGCTTCAATACACAGGCCTTCCCTGAATCAGGGAAGCATTTTTTGATTCTCTACTTCTCCCCTCCGAGCGCGTTAGCGCTCCACAGACACACAGAAGGAGGGGGGGGGCAAGATGGTCTATAGACTTGTCCCCCAAATCGAAAAAATGAAAATTTTTTCCTAATGGTCTCCCAGGGGTACCAAGGGGTATAGACCCCCTCCGAACCTTTGATTCTCACTACGTGTCTGGCGCTCGGCTTCCGGACTTTTAAAAAAATGATATTTTTGAAATTTTTTTGAAGTTTTTTGACGATTTTTTCAATTTTTTTAGACATTAATTTTTTTGAACAAGTTTTTAGGATTGTTGTGGGTGGTGCATACGTTTGTCGTAATCGGATTTTTGTTGGACAAAGATAAATTTTCTAGAAGTTTGGAATTTTACATATAACTTTTTAACGATTCCTTCATCCTCATTAGCCAAGAAGACCCAAATTTGTTCGCATGACAAAAGCCTTTGTTTGTTTTATATTACAGGGTGGTTCAAAAAATGAAAATTTTGCGATTTTTTCAAACAATTTCAAGTTGTTTCATTTTCACCAAAATAACCTCATAGGGGGTTTTTCGATGAATCGCGCATTACCGAACCTTGAAAACACTTCCCCGACCTTAATTTCAAAGGAAGAGGCATGTGTATCGAAGCGAAAATAGGCTAATTCAGGGTCAGGGAAGCGTTTTCAAGGTTCAGCAATGCGCGCAATTGATTTCTCGTATACAAAAATCCCCTATAGGGTTATATTGGTGAAAATTAAAAAACTTGAAAATTTTTGAAAAAATCGCCAAATTCTCATTTTTTTAAAATCACCCTGTACTATTATAATACAATACATATATGTTTAATTTAGTGTTCGTGTACAGGGCGACCCATGGATGTCGAATTTTAGTTTAAAAAAATCGAATTTTTCTGAATAGTGGCCTCGGTAGCGAGGTGGTTGTGTTGTTGCTTTTTGCACCAAAACGTCGTGGGTTCGACTTTCACCTCAGGCAAGAAATTTTTGCCATTCTTTAATTTGTATTGATTTTTGCTTCTAATATTTTTTAAAACCTTTTTATGCTATTTGGAATACACAAATGAGGAAAAGTTTTTTATAGTCTTCGTGTCAATACTCCAACTAATTCAAACAAGGTCGAACTTTTTTCCGTTTTCCCCATAAGGTAGAGATTTAATTTGAACATAATGGCGCAGTAGGTTGCGTATTTGGCTAATAGCTTAGTGATGCCCCAACAACGAAAAAAATCGTATCAAAAAATCTTTTAACAGTGACGAGAAATGGAATTGTCAAAATTGAGAAAAAAATGATTAAAAAAATTTAATTTGTGGGATGACGTGGCCTCAGTGGCGCAGTAGGTTGCGTGTTTGGCTGTTGCCCGAAAGGTCGCGGGTTCGATACCCAGCTTCGTCGCTTGGTTTTTGCCCAAAAAATTGGTGATGAGAAATAGAATTGTCAAAATTGAGACCAATTTTTT
>OZJO01000909.1:0-20864 GCA_900406225.1 Acrobeloides nanus | reverse complement strand
TATAAAAAATTGCTACAATGTTCATTTTATGAAAATTTAAAAAATCGATGCAAAAATCGATTTTTCAGCAAAAAATTCAAAAAAGTTTGTGTATTACAACGAAGAGCTTGTAACAAATTCAAAATTTCAAACGCAATTATCTCGAAAACTACAACGATTCAGAAGATGCCGTAAAAACAAAAAATGCTCCATTTGTCATGATTTTTCCGAATATATCATTTTTCATATGATTGTAAATTACTGGACTGGTCCTTTAAGTCATATAAAAGTGGGCTTTCTCACGGCAGGAAAATGCTGAAAATGTGCAGGAAAGGGTCAAAATTAAGAAGAAAGTTCGTCAAGCGCTGTAAAACTAGTACCATATCATGGGTTTTGACCCATGGCCGAGTGGCTAAAGTGCTAGGCCTTCACTCATAGGGCGCGGGTTCGATCTCACGCCTAAAATTCATCTCTTCTCTAAAATGGGCCATTTTCTAGTTATACCTTAAAGCGTAAAATTTTAGACATGAAATGGTTTATATGGCAAGACACGAATCGTGATTTTCTTTTAGTACTTCATTCGAATCACAATGTTATCTTATGGAATTCTGATACTGGAGAAAAAATTTGGACATATCCTTCCACCTTCCCTATGTTCAAATTTAGTATAGATCCTTTCGATTCTTCATGTTTAGCTTGTAAACCTTTCTTTTACTTTTTAAACGTCAAATCATTTAGTTTCCTCATCCGGCTCAAATATCCTCTTATTAAATGACGCTGCACTTCATCGTCCACCTTCAAGTACCCCAGAACTTGTAAATTTAAGACCCCATGATAAGATTATGAAAGACTCGTCCGTCGTCCAAATCCAACACCATGAAGCCTATGCAAATTTATTATTTGTTTTGTTTCAAAACGAAGTCTTCATGTTTGAAGTCACTTCAAAACAAATTATCTACAGTACACAAATTGATTCGAACACTTCTTTGTGTCGGGTATTTTGTTGAAATTATTTTCGCCGCCATAGTGCCCTACCATCTGAATCCGATCTTGCGGCATCGGTCCTTTGTGTTCATGGACGGGTTTAACCCCCTAATCAGGTCTCCTGCGTCAGATTTCCTCGTTTCCGAATTCCTTTTATCTAATCTTCTGGGCCAAATTTTGACTCGGGCCGGTTTGGATCAACTTTTTCACATTTTCGAATTTTTAGATTCTCCCTTGTGCTGAACGAGATGCCTATTTCCTAGTCAACCTAAATGCTTTTGTATCCTTACGAGTTGCAAAAATCATTTCATCAGATGACCGATTAAATTCGAAGCTTACATATGCAAGAATATGTTATAACGAAGCACCTAGACTATCCGCCAAGAATCGGGTTATGGGTGCAACATTATGCCCTATAAGCCAATCTAGTGTTGCACTATTGTTGAGTTCTGGAAAGGTGCTAATTTATGAGTTGGTAAGCATGCATTTTGTTAAATGTGATTAATGAAGGAATTTTTAGAGAAGTGATATATATTCTGATATTTTATCTTATCGTATAAGATCGATTAAAGATTTTGTTGGATTTTCTTCAGAGCTCGAAAATATTCCGAGCAAGGCTAAGTAAGTACCCGACAAAATATTATTAAAGACGACCCATCCTTCCATTTGTCGTGAACTGCACGTCTTTCTGTCACTCCGTCCTTTGCTGTCCTTGACAGATCTTACTTTGAGTCCAGATTTGGGAGGGGGGAGGGTTCAGGCTGGGGGAAGTTTAGTACTTTTTGAAAAAATTTTATTTTCTTTCCCTGAAAAATAAAAATTTTTCGGATTTGGGGGTTGGGAGAGTTCCGTAGGCAGGAGGGACAAGGGGACCTGTTCCCCCCTCGTAGTCGGAAAATTTTTATTTTTTCTCATTACCATAAGGGTCTCCCTTATGTTTTTTATAAAATTTTGAACTAACTATGTCCCCCCGCCCCCTAGAAATTCTGTCTACGGCACTGGGTGGGAGTTTACCAGCCCCCATAATTACAACGCTGGTCCTGGACCTCTGCTCTTCTCGTTCATCCACCCAATAGCCACAGTACCAGTGCTACGAAAGGGGGAAGGGGTCCGCAAGGTCCATGGAAACCCTCCCCCCACACAAATAAGAGATATAAATTTTGGTCCTAGCTCCGTCCTTGCACAGTACATATTTTTGAATTACTCAAAATTGAACAATTTTCTTTTAGATTTACCCTTTATGGTGTCATCTCCTCTCTAAATTCCACTGTAACAACAGTCCGCATGAGACCTATGGACAAAATCGAAGAAACTGAAGATCGCTTATCAGGGTTACATCTAGCTGCAATCGGGACAAACACTGGTGTCATCCACCTAGTCGATGTTTTTAAAGGAAAAGTAGAAAAATCTCTTCAAATTCACTCGTTTCCTGTCAAGTAAGCTAAAATATAAATAGCTCAGCATATTTTTAGGTGCCTTGAATGGGGTGGTCCTAATATGCTCATCTCTACTGCTTATTCAACTTCTTTAAGTGCTCAATCAACAATTCGAAATGATGTTTTTGCTACGGATATTCGAACTGGTAGATTACACCATTTAATATTTTAAAGGACCAGAAAAAAAAGTTGCCAGAATTTGTATATATTCAGAAAGTTTATGAAATTTGAAGTATTTTTTGTTTTTAAGGCATGTTCTGAATCGTTGTGGTTTTTGAGATAAACGCTTGTGAAGTTTCGTCTGTGTTCATGTTTTCGTTGTAATAAATAATCTAAACTTCATACGCACATATCTCAAAAACTACAGCGATTCAGAACATGTTGTAAAAACAAAAAATACTCCAAATTTTATGAACTTTCTAAATATATACAAATTATGGCAACTTNATCTCAAAAACTACAGCGATTCAGAACATGTTGTAAAAACAAAAAATACTCCAAATTTTATGAACTTTCTAAATATATACAAATTATGGCAACTTTTTTCCGTGTCGACTGGTCCTTTAATGCAAAAAAATTATTTTAGGCAGAAAGAAACGGATCCGACCTGAGGCCGATGAATCACCTATTGAGCTAATCCGAGTTTCATTTTATTTATGCTATCTGGCAATATCATTCCGAAATGAGCCCTTAGAAATATGGGATTTGAAATCAATGAGATTGCTGAGGAGGATGTCAAGAAAGTGCCCAATTATTGTTGATATGGTAAGGTTAGAAAAAATAGTCGTAGCTAAGGGTTCATCGATTCGGCTTAATATAACGTTTCAAAACAACTTTTACTCAACAGGGAACCATCCCAGTTGATGATGGAAATTTCAACCGATTCATCGCATAGAAAACCCTCTATTATTTTGGTGAAAATTAATAAATTTGAAAAAAAATCGAGCAAAAATCACAAAATTTTCCTTGTTTGGGTACCATGTAAATTTTTAATAGTAACTTTTAGGCTTGGTCAGGGAAACATCATAATATGAAAACTGTTTCTGAAACAAACATTTATCGAGAGAATTTAGTTGTGTTAGATAATGAAAATCATTTATATCATGTTGTGGTTAAAGGATTGCATGTTAGAGATGGAAAAGAAGTTAATACACAGGTATGAGCTGTATAAAGGGGTACAAGAGAATTGTATGTTCATTTTCCACTATATAGGACCAGTCCATTCGGAAAAGTTGCTATTTTTCGAAAAAGTTGCCATTCGGAAAAGTTGCCATTTCATTGATAATATCAAAATTTANCAAGAGAATTGTATGTTCATTTTCCACTATATAGGACCAGTCCATTCGGAAAAGTTGCTATTTTTCGAAAAAGTTGCCATTCGGAAAAGTTGCCATTTCATTGATAATATCAAAATTTAGTGGAAATCAAGCGCCGGAATAATGCGCTGTATGGTGTGGAAAGACGATTTTCTCGCCTTTGGTGATACCATCGGTCGCATCGGCGTTTGGGACCTTTCCAAGAAATCTAGTCGACAAGTAACCTCCAGCTTTAACCATGAACCAGTTCTACGTTGTGTCTTCTCCCGCTTATCTGGTGACACCACTTTGGCCGTCCAGCATGCTTCTTCTATTGTCATATGGGATGCACAATCATTGCAGCCTATACAGAGGTTTAATTCACCATCAGCAACTATATTGGATATGGATTTGTGTGGGGTTTCGCCGATTTATATAACCTCAAATGGGTCTTTTCATCATGCTATCGACACAAATCCTAATAATGGGGTGCTGGAAGAAGGTATGAATAGTATCTATTGGACAAGCTTGCGTTTGGAGGGGTGACTCAATGGCATAGGCAGAAGGGTCGGCTAGGGGGGGGGGGAACTTCCCCAAAAAAGGCCAATTTTTTCCCAAAAACATAAGGAGGACCATTATGTATAGGGATTTTTTAAATTTTGGCCCACTAGGGGGCATCTACTTCTCCCTAGTGCCGTCTTACAAATTTTCGCTATTCTAATGTACAAAAATACTTTTTAGACATACCCGATTTGTGCAATACCAATTTTAATATTGCTTTATTAAATTCCATAAAAGAGAAGAACAATGACAAATTTTCGACCTTCTCAGATAATAACCCATATATAAGATTTATGAATGAAAACAAAGATATGGATCCCATTACTCAAACTATTCAGATTTATAAATATCTTGGTCATACAAGCACTAGTAACCTTCTAGAAATTGCTAATGCTATCAAGAGTTCCAAGCAGATACCACCAAATTTGTTAGATTTTTGGCCTACTGCTATGTATAAAGTATGTATCGCACTTTACATGGCGGCTTTTTTGCTGAAATTTGAGGAAATTCGAAATTTTAAAAACGAGTCATGCCATTCGACTCAGCTCGCCGAGTAGAACGAATACCATCATATCATGGGATTTTCCATCCCGAACCCATGGCCGAGTGGCTAAAGTGACAGATTTGCAGTTTATAGGCTCGGGTTCGAATCCAGCTTCGGATTTAAAGTGGTTGTATAGAACGTTAGGTTTTATAAAACTTAATCGCTATTACTAATAGCTCCAGAAAATATTTACTGACCCAAAAATGATTGCAACGTGTTTTAGAGGCCAAGATAGAGATATGTAAAAATTTTCATGGAATTTGAACAACTTTAAATTCGAAGCGGATTTAAACCTTATCTGCAAATCTGTCACTTTAGCCACTTGGCTATGGGCTCAGGATGGAAAATCTATGTTATGGTATTCGTTCTACTCGTCTTGGCGAGATGAATCGAATGGGATGACTCGTCTTTAAAATTTCGAATTTCCTAAAAAAAACCGCCATATTTATAGTAATTCATCAAATTTAAATTTTAGAAAAGATTAGAAGAATTTACCAAGCTTTTGATTAGCACTTGCAAAACGAGTGAACAGATAGAATTTAGTGTTGAAAAAGCTGTGATATTAGGCAAAGTATGTGTGGTTATCGAACAAAGCTCAAAAATTGATAAATTCAAAAAAATTTTACCCATAAAATGCGATCCTATTGTTTTTTTCGCTGACTTTACGAAAAGATGGACAAACTCTATAATCCCTACCCCCAGTGACGACTATGAATCATAATATTTTTTAGCACGAATGGGCAACTTATGTTTTACTAAACAATGAACAAGCAAATTTGGGCAATCAATACCGACTGAATGCATTTAAAGCTTGCTTATTATCGGCAAATTTAACAAATGAAGAATCCCAGTGCCTTATAAAATTAACTGCAACTAATATGATAGCTGCGAACTATATATCAGGTAAGTATTGATATATAACAAAATAGAAAAAATCTGTTGAATGCAAATCACGTCGTCGAGTGGCTAGCTCTTTGATCTTTAATTTTATGGGCCATTGATTCAATTCTACCAGAATCGAATTTCAAAAACATATCTTTTAGATGGCATCCAACTCCTATTCTTAATAGAACAATGTATGGATGCTTGTAAATATCTTATTTCAAACGGAATGTGGAAACAAGCTATCTCTTATGCTAAAGTTAGATTTTTAATTTTGAAACAACTCAAAAATTTTGTTGTAGCTAAATGAAAACACAAGCAAAGAAATCCTTGGAAAATGGGTCGATTATCTTATGAATGACCAAATTTCTTATAAAGTATTAGATTTTTCAATTTATTTTATATAAGAATTAATTTTTTAGAGCTTGGCTATTTTGGTGTTAGCTAGCCTGGGAGAAGTTGATAGATGTGCACAAATGTTAAAAATGTCAAATAGAAACGATCTAGCTGAACTTCTAGTCAATATTGTTCCAGAAACTAAATCAGGATAATGTATAAACTTTTTTTGCATAAACATTCCATTTAAGTTTTTATTTTACTAAACAAAGGGTGGTGCAAAAAACGAATGTTTTTCGATTTTTTGCTGAACTTTTTTCAAAATTTTTAAAATGTCATCCAAATTGAATGATTGGCAATTTTCTCTAACATATGGCCTAAAGTTCCAATTTACCATGGAAAAAAGTTCACAAAAACTTACCAACGTTATATTTGCGTTTAACAAACTAGGTCTCGTCAATTTCAACGTTCTTATCTTCACCACCAATTTTTATTGGATTTTGTACAAGGAAGTCCTCGCAAACACATCTGAAAAAGCTTGACGATTGTATGGAAAGACAAATCGCTTCAGTTTTCTCTGGCCATTTTGTGAAGAATTTCCTGGTAAACCAAACAGTTTCTCGACCATTATGATAATTCAAAAACCTAAAATAGAGACAACCAGGAAAATGTTAAACAACAAAAAAACTAACCTTCTTTAGTGGAATACTAGCTTCTTCAAAAAAAGTTCCAGTCAAATATCCGATCCTCTGTCGGTTTCTTGGATTAGTAGAATCACAACCGTATGAACACTGCCAGGCTAAAGTTTCAAGATTCTTGACAAAATTCATTTGTTTGTTGCATCTAGAACACGTCCTTTTAGAATGTAAAAGTCTCAGTTCAGTTAACAGATCGACAAATTTTGAATCGTTCTTGTTTAGCAACGTAAATAATCGTTTGGCAGTTAATCCCTTTAGAAACTAAATGTTAATTTTAATTTTGAAAAAAATAAAATCAATCAAATTTTGAAATTTGAAACAAATTTCGAAAAAACAATAAATGAAATTAGAGATATCAAACAATTCGAAATGTAAATGAAACTATTAAAATTCTGAGGTGAGCAACGAACTGAATAAGTGCCAGGGGTTTTCTATGTGAGAAATCGATTGTGCGCATTTTTGAACTTTGAAAATACTTCCCCGACCCTGATTTTGCCTATTTCGCATGAATTAGCCTAAAATGATAGTGCGAAATAAATGTAGGCTAATTCAGGGCCGCCACTAATTCGTTCGGACGGCTTCCGAACGGATTTTTGGGCGTCCAAACGAAATATCATTTTATAGTTAATGAATTTTGACATGGCGTCTTTTGCACAAAAATGTAGAGCTTTTCCGAGAAGTTTTTTGCAAAAGACGCTATGTCAAAATTCCTCAACTATAAAAAGATATTTTGTTCGGACGCCGAATCGCTAATTCGCGTTTGGACGTCGAACGCTCATTAGTGATCGTTTCTGAACGCGCCAGAACGAATTAACGATAAAGTAGTGAACTACCAAAATTTCTGAATGTATTGGCAGCCGTCATGATCAGAGAAGCGTTTTCAAGGTTCGGCAATGCGCGCAATCGAACTCTTTCATAGAAAAAAGTTTAAAAGATATATAAGAGAATATCACAATTTAGTATAAAAAATATGTTTTAGAACAATAAATATAAGTACCGTCATGTATTTTCGGAACTCTATAGTTTCATAGGAAAACCATCCAAATACTTTTTAAAATCAAAATCCGTACTATTAAAAACCCTATTTGAAAAAACCACATAAAAAATGCTTTCCCCATCAAAAAATTGGCTATAAAAAAGCTAACAATCGTCCAAGGACAGATAAAAAATTTTACGTATCCTGATTCTCAATAGCCGAGTCCATAATCCTAAGTCCAAAAATGAGATCCGGACGCTTTTTCTTTAGAAATATCGGGTGCTCCTCTCTAATGAGTATGACAGACCTAAATAAATAATCAAATAAGTTAAATACAATAAAAATCAATTAGAGATTTTTCGACTTTTTAATCTGCGTCCTCTTCTTCAGAAGAATTGTAATCATCAATACTTCCAGGATCAGCAACATTTCTCATGGTCAGCTTCAATAAAGCGCCAATTTCTGGATTCCCCGCCATATCTGCCGCAGTTTTCCCGTCTTTGTTTCTTGCATGTACATTTGCTCCAGATTCAATCAGAATTTGAATAACGTTTAAGTGACCTTTCCAACTAGCAGCATGCAGTGGAGTGTCGCCCATTTTGTTCTAAAAATTGGGAAGTTATAAAAATGGCTGGTTACAATAGGAGAGTAGGAAATTTTTTTCGGATAAGATGAAAGAAAGCCGAAAAATCCCTGACTAAAAAAAATCAGTCAATTTGGAGCACTTTCTGAGAATTCGAATTTTTCTCCCTTGGTCCCAAGGGAAAATGAAAAAATTTTTTCATTGCACACCAAAAAGTCCTGCACACCAAAAGTTTCTGGTTTATTTCAATTTCGATTTCTTACCTGCGATGTTATTGTGACATTAGGTGTACTCAAAAGTTCTTTAACAATATCAACATGACCAGCATGACAGGCCCAATATAAAGCTGTTGAGCCAGATTTATCCAAACTATTAACAGAAACCTAAAACTTGATACTTTAAAAATTTTTCATTCTTCTTTAAAATACTTGATTTTGAAGACATTCTTTCAAAAATGGCAAATTTCCCCTTTTAGCAGCTTCATGAAGTGGAAATTCAACAGACGACATATTTTCATCACTATTTACTAAAAAATTTGCCTATTTTNTTTCAAAAATGGCAAATTTCCCCTTTTAGCAGCTTCATGAAGTGGAAATTCAACAGACGACATATTTTCATCACTATTTACTAAAAAATTTGCCTATTTTAGTCCAATAAATCAATTTTTACCAAAATTTTTCGGTATTTTCCCGGTTTTTGTACCACATTTGGCAGTATAATATTCTGCGTCATTGGGCTCTTCTTTGACATAAATAATATCACCTTCTTCAATCGAAATTTCTCTAGGCTAAAAATACAAAAATATATAAAAAATTTATCGACAAGAGCTTACATTTGTAGACTCATAACTAGCCAGAGAATGATAAACTTTTATTCGTCCAGGTTTTTCTATAGGTGGTGGTGGTAAGCTAGGCATGCTTTTGCTAAAATTAACTTAAAAGATCAGTTTGGTAATAAAATTTCCATTTTTGTAGATATGCATGTTTTCGTTGTAATAAACAATCGCAGCTTCACATGCAATTATCTCGACAACGATGACATTTTTCTCAAAATTTCAAACAAAATTTTCAAAACAAAAATACTCAATTTTTAATGAATATCAAGTATAAAAAGTTTCTTTCAATTCGAGTTTTTCACTGTTCATTTTTTTCTTTATGATTCATCTCATAAAAATTTTCCTTCAAAAAAGATTCAAATCAAAAAATTTCTTCTCATTACCAAAACCTCCTCAAATATCCACGCCTAGATAATGGCGGGATCAGTGGAGATTTGAAAGGCGATTAGATCTTTGCCGACCGCCATTATTGGATTTCGATTAATCATTTCGTTGAAGGACACATAGCCGAGTTTTCGGAGCAACTTTTTCTAATTTTACTGCAAATTTTGCGGTTGGCTGGGTCCGTTAAGTTTGTTTAATTGTACGATTCGACAGATGGAAAAAATTTTGTTGGTTTTACGACTTTCGCAAATTATTTTCGTGCTTGGAATTTTTATGTGTGCGGAAAAAATTTTGAATGTAAAAAATTTAGGAGTTAAAATGTCATCATTCGTCAGATTTTTTACTAAAAGAAAAAGCCATAAAGAAAAGGATGGTGAAAAAGAAGAAAATAACCAAGTGAGAAAACTTTTTTTTAATTGTGAAATTTGAACAGCGGAAAGGCACAAAAATTACCTTCCTATAAACTTTCTTGCTACATGAGACTAAACGAAAAAATTTTAGTTCCCAAACCGAGACCGACCTGGACGATACTCCTTACGGGAGTCTTCTCAAAAACACCATAACAGCAATAACAATCCTTATGTCAACACCATGGCTATTATGGACCCTGAAACTTGGCAAAAACCTGCTGCACCATATAGAATTCTAACAGAGCCGAGAACCAAACGTCCTGTACAATCATGTCCTGGTGGTGTTGCCCAACCAAGTACTTCAAAACCACCTCCTTCCTATCGATCTAATGCCAAACGAGATTTATCTACCCATTTCGAACAGGAGATGAGCCAGGATTTAGGTAATACAAATCCCTAAAATAAATTTGGGGACTAAGACAAATGGGTCCGTATGCACATTTTTGGGCAGGGATCCGCCACTGTTTGGATCCATGTCCCAAAAAAAGTTGGTGCGCGTTTGGTTCAGGGTAGGTGCATCCAGGGGGCCGGCTCCCTGTTGCGGCAAAGCTGCGAAAGAAATATAAACATAATGATCTCCCATTATTTTTTCATGGATTTTCAGAATTTTAAAAGTTGTCTCCCTATCACAAAATCCTGCCTACGCCCCTGGCTCATGATATATTACTTAAAAGTAACCCAAAACTCATTTAGGAAGTTCCATCCTTTGCCGGCCTACAACCTCTTCAAACTGGCAAAACCAATCCGATTCCTTAAGAAACAGATCAAACCAACGAGCTGGCACTATGAATAACACATTCAGACAAAGAAATGCTCTAGATAAAACTCTTCAAAATAGTACCTCAGAATATGGTAGTGCCGACCCTAGTCCTACCATGCCGTTTCCTCAAGTTGACGATACTAGCTTTACTGACGGAGATTCTGATACCGACAGTGCTATGCCAGCGCATTTGATTAGAGTATGTTTTAGATCGATTCAAAAAAATGGTCTGCTCCGCGCGGCACTAAAAAATTTTTCTACTCCTCACCCCAAAATCTTGGAAACACTGCTGCTTTCAGAAACCGAAACATAGGGTGCGACGGGCCGGGCCCCAGCCCATGGGTCAGGGTTGCGGTTTTTTAAGCCTTAAAAAATTGGGCCGGCGCCACAAATTTAGCGGACCGATCCCGAGTCGGGGTTCTATTTTTGCGGCCCGGGCCAGCTGAACCACTCGATTAAAACAAACTAGCTACTCTATATAACACGCGTGTCCAATCTCAACAAGATTGTAACCTACACTTTTTAGCACTACGAAAAAGAAATGCGTAAGCTCAAACGTAAAGCAAGAGACTATAAAGAAAGAGCTATACGTTATAAAGAAGAAGCCTATCATTACCGCCAAATGATGAACGAGTTGTATACCAGGATTGAACGGTATGAAGAAAGTTTACAACGGGAACAAAATATTGTAAGTGAAAAAAGGTTACAATCTGGAACACTTTTTTTTAGTCCCGACAGCTCAATAGCCGCGTCAGAGAAGCAAACATGAAAATCAATGAGTTGAAAAGAGTAATAGGTGATAGACAAGATCTAGTCTCACGAAATCTTTGCCCAAACTGTGTCTATTCCGGTGCCGGTGAAGCAATGTGTTCGAGAACCGAGTTGCACATGAATAGCCCAAACCTAGCTTTCAACCAATTATCCAACCCATTGAATTTAATCCCAGAAAATTCGATGTTTTCGGTAAGGTTGAGTATTGAAACGAAAACCTTCCTCTTATTATAGCCCCGCTTCTCTCACAACAATGACAGCGCTGATGAAATAAAAAACTTCCGAACGGTTGAAAGTGGTAGTGATAGAGATCATGACCAAATCGAAAACATTGAGCCAGCTAGAGATGCTTCAACAAATTCCTATCTTTTGGTAGACGACGAGATAGGTTTAAATAAACGACCAATACCGCTAGTACAAGAAGAACCACCGGCTTTAAGCAAACCGAATCCTATATATGAAAATTTTTTGAACATGTGTAGTGCAAGAGAAAATAATGATGACACGATTCATGTGGAAGTAGAAGAAAATGTTGATCAAGGATCGATGACTTCGTCGACTATGACTCCAATGAAAATGAGGAGGAGTTTTTCGGGTAAACAATTTTTTCAGGGACGATTTTAGTCTTAAAAAATTCCTCAAAACCATAAAAACAAAGTTACGAAACGATTTGGCACTAGGCCCCTCGTTACGACGCGAATTCACGACCATTCGTTACGGCCTCTTGTTACAGAAACCGCTTGTTACGACCTGTCAAGATTTCAAAAATGGGGGAGGGGGAAATCATAAACAACTTGTTTCAATTTTTTATGAAAAAATTGAATTTTTAAAGTTAAAATTAATCAAAATTACTTAAAAATTAGTGCAAAAAGGCCGTAACGAGTGGAATATATTCGGATTTTTGACCCAAATTTAAGCAAAATTCAAGTAAAAATCGACTCTGTTAATAAAAAGCACTTATTTTACCTTTTTGGACCATGCTAAACATTTCTAGGGTGCTCATAAGCCATTGGCGCGCGCAAAAAACACTGTAAGCAACAAGTAAGCCGTTGTCTCGCGAATGCAAAAAAACACTGTAAGCCGTTGGTGCGCGACAACGATTTTTATCACGCAGTTTTTGCACAAAAAACATACCGTATTATCTCTAATAGAAGGACAGTCTCCAATAGAAGGACAGTCTCTAATAGAAGGACAGGGGTCACCTAAAAACATAAGGGTCCCCCCTTATGTTTTATGAAAAATTTTCTAAAATTTATGTCTCCGATGAAGGCTGAAAAATAGAAGGACATGTCCTTCTATTAGAGATAATACGGTAGTTTTCTTGCAAGATTTTGTGGAATTTTTCATTTTTGGACAATGTCTGAAGATTTTTCTGACGCGCCTACGGCATTTTCTCGTGTGCCATCGTCTTTTTCACACGCGCCAACGCCTTTTTCCCGCGCACCAACGATTTTTCTTGCGCAAATGTTCATTTTCATATGAAGTTTTGGCATTCTTTGAATTCCCTTGTAAAAATTTCTACAAATTTCTTGTGCAAAAACTGCGTTGGCGCGTGATAAAAATCGTTGGCGCGCACCAACGATCGTTGGCGTACGCCAACGGCTTATGAGTACCCTAAATAGTTTTTTCCGAATCTCAATGACTTGAAAAATTTGATTTTTTCAAAAATTCGATTTTTTTTCAAGTCATTTAGGGCCGCCACTAATTCGTTCGGAAATTTTTGACTTTACTATAGTCTTTTTTTTCGTCAAAGATTTTTTTCTTTTATAAAATTTTTCCGATTGAATCAGGAATTAAAATAAGAATTGTTTATTGAAACGAAAAAAATTTAAATTCTTTGAAAGAATTTTTTAATCTCTGAATACGAACTACAAACTATATCCTCAAATGGGGGTAAAANCACTAATAACTTCACTAATTGCGTTCAGACGCGTTCGGAAACATCACTAATAGGCGTTCGGGCGCGTTCAGAAACGTTCGAACGAGCGCCCGAACGTTTCTGAACGCGTCTGAACGCAATTAGTGAAGTTATTAGTGAACTAAAGTCCGTTCGGGAGCCGTCCGAACGTATTAGTGGCGGCCCTTAGATTCAGTCAAAAACAGCACTTCTATAGTTTTGCGCTCACCTTTAAAATTGACTCGATTTTATTTTTCATGGAAGCTTCATAATATCAGAAATCAAGATACTTTGATTTTTTTGAAATTCATGAATATTTTTTAACAAAATTTAGATTCGGATTTGAACGCTTTGGCTCAAATGTCTATTGAACAAAATACTAGTTCTCCAATAGTTCAAAATGGAAATCCCCAAAGGAGACCTTGTACACCAATGCATCGTTTTGGCAGTGGCATGCATCTTCATAAAAGAAGTCGAAAATTTAGACATCTTTCTACTGTAATTCTTAATTTTCTTTAAATAAATTTTCATTTTTTATTTTAGGACGAAGACACTTCAAGCCTCTCATCGGATGAAGAGCTTGTGAAAGTGATCGAAAAACAACTTCGGAGAAAAGGTGGTGATGTCGTCAGATTTCGACCACCGAGAAAAGCGGTGACAAAGAAGTTCTTTTCAAGATTTGGACCCAATGAAAGAAGAGCTATTGAGCAATTCGAATATCTGCATGATTTGACTACCGATATTAGTGGTTTAGGGTCACCGGATCCTTCACCTAAACCATAACTAGGATAGAATATCAGTGTTTCTATGTATATTTTTAATGAGGTCAAATACTAAATTTTATATAGATATCCTACTAATATAAACGTGTAATGTTTGTCTGCGTGTCCAGACGATCTCGGGAACGGTTGATTTAAACCCTGAGTGATTGCAAAGTTGTAGGGGACGATGAGAGAAGACGATTGACACCAAAATCATCGAAATCGGAGACAAAATTTTTTTCATTCTTTACCCAATTTTATTTACTCTAGAGTAAAATTGGATAAAAAGTGAAATTTTACTCCAGAGTAAAATATATAATGAAGAAAAAAAGGGGAGCGTCACTCGGAGAAACCTCGAGCGCGTTAGCGCTCGGCCCCCGATACTTATCAATTTTTGCCTCTATAGAGTGCGTTAAACGTTCTCAAACACTTTGAAATTTCATGTTAGACTTCGTAGGAAAATATTTTTCATATTCTGAAAGAGCATGTTGAAAAACGATGAATGAAAACGCAGTAGACACCTGAACCGCCGTAACCAGAGGCCCTGAAAATAGTTTTCGATAATTTTCTGGGGATCACCGTTTTGCAACATGCTTTTTCAGAATATAAAGTCTAACATGAAATTTCAAAGTGTTCGAAAACTTTTAACGCACCCTGTACTTTTTATTTAGTGATATCCTGCGTATAATTTTCATGTTAATTTATTCAAAGCCTCATTTTTTATTTTGCTTGCCAAGTTAACGTGCTTTGAAATTTTTATTCCACCTCATTTTTTAAATACTGCCTTATGCTTTTGCAATGTTGTTTTATGTATACTTGGGCAATTTACTTGTTGATTTAGAAATAAGCATTTTAATCCAATTATCATGTCAAAGTGAGTAAAAAAATTGAGATTTTTATATTTGCAGATAAATTGCATTTTATCGGGTAAAATGCTGTCTCTTGACCTAATTATTTCTCGAGACATCGCTTATCCAAAACTTGAAAATCAAATTTTATATGCTTATAAAAAAGAATTTGGTCAAAAGGCAACATTTACCCACGAAAATACAATTATCCTGCAAACATAAAAATCGCAAAAATCTCCATTTTTTCTAGTTCTACGGGATCTCTAAAAAGTTCGATTTCTCGAGACATCGCTTCTTAAATAAAAAGCATGTATAAACAGTTTCGTAGCAGAATAGTTCGAATATTTACTACTACTCTCGATTAAAATTGGCATAAAGTTAACTCCTGAAAATTTCAACAAAAATTGTCACATCCTAACGGTTTTCACCTTATAAGTGAAATTTTAAAACTGAAAACCCCTGAAAGCAATTGTTGTGCAAATTGTATATTTTTGGATGCGTGTACCTAAAGCTAACTAGGACTATTGTGGCTACATCATTGAAAAAGATAAATATATTCATTCAACAAATAAATTTCATAAACTATAACAATAAATCTGCATAACAATTAACCATTTATATTAAAATTTGAAGCTTCTAAGAGGATCCGTTTCTTGTCTTTGATGCTTTCTTTGATTGGCAGTCATCTTGCGTTTTCGCTTGCGATTTTGAAGTTGCAACTTTTTCTCGTTCTTTATACCAAAATTTCCTCCTTTCAAGGGTTCGGGTACTGAAAAAATATATTAAAAAATGATTGAATCGAAGTTGAGTTTTTCCAATAATTGACTTTAGGAGTTCAATTTTAACTCATATTCAAGTTTGTCTCAGAACTACAATTTTTCGCTTCCCATTAATTTTCATCATGAGAAATCAAATTTGGCTAAATTTCATCATTGACAAACGTTTCTAATAAATTTTTGATATTGAAGTTTTTTCCAACAAAATTCAATAAATCAGTACCCATATAATCCGTTACATCAGCAATCGCTGGACTATGTAAATTTAGCTTAAAAAGTTTTTTATCCTGTTCTAAAGCGGCTTTTTCTCTTGGGTTCTTGGCAAAATAGGTTTGAAGTCGTTTCGATCTTAAGATTTCTTCCTTGATTTCAGCCAGGCGTGCTTCACGAATTACAGTTTTGGTACATGCAGCTAGGGCTTCCTAAAAATTAGCTTAAATTTAAAAACCATGTACTTTTCTGATCAACAATATAAAAATTGGGTACCCTAGCTTTAAAGATTAAAAATAGCACTAATTTTTTTTATAAAATATATAACTGATCGTTCACTTTTCGATTAATTGACAATACAGGGATAAAATTTCTTGTGAGTCCAATAATCTTATTACATTAAACGTGTAATGGTTGTCTGTGAGAATGTGTGTCAGACGATCTTGGGAACGCTCGATTTAAACCCCTGGACACCAAACAAAGGTGTAGGGGACGATGCGAGAAGATGATTGACAGCAAAATCCGAGACAAATTTTCACTTTTTTACGCTTGAGTGAAAAAATCGATTTTTAAAAAAGTTCTCCAAGTGAGCTGATTTTTTGTACTCGGGTGTTTTCGAGTATGGGGAGCACGAATCTAAAGAAATTTTTCAATTTAAGTAGTAGCCCTAGTGAAGGGAGGGGGTGTAAAAACTTAGGGGCCACAAAATCAAATTTTCTCAAAAACAGCTAATTTTTTAATTTTTCGGGTATGGGGAATATGAACGAGGAATTTTTCAATTTTGACTGTAGGAAAGAGTCGTGCCCCTCGGAGATTTCACGAGCGCTGGAGAAGCTCGGCCCCCAGTAATTTATATATATCAATTTATAGTCCTTACTCTTGCACGAAGCAGAAAACTCTCAAAGTCCTTCATTCGAATTTCATATGGTATCATGACTTGTTGACCCACTAAAACACAAATTGTATTAATAAAAATTATCAAAAACAGGTACAAAATTGATTCAAAGAATATTTTTAAACTCAAACATGAGACTAAAATCGATATTTAATCTTAAATGAGTTCAAAAATGATTTCTGAACTCAAAATTTGAATCAAGGAAATGTGATTTTTTTCAAAGTTAATTCCAAAATTATTTACATACTTTGCGAATTAATATCCTCTTGAACTTGATTAAAGATTTCTTGCTCAGTCGGAGTTATAAAAGAAATCGCTGTGCCTTTATTCCAACCTCTAGCAGTCCTAAAAGCGATTTTTATAATGATATAAAAGTCAAAATGACCTCCCAACACGGTGCACATAAACATCAGTATTTGGTGGAAAATCAAAATTTATCACATTCGAAACAAAATGGAAGTCAATCCCACGAGCCACGCCAGATTCCTTATCCACATTTTTTCTCTTGGAGAGATTAGGCTTTTTAGTCTGTAAATAAACAAATTAAACAAAAAATTCTGAGAATCAGTTTTTAAGCGATTAAAGTATGGACCGTCATGCCCCATGAGGTATCGAGCGGATTTTTACGGCAAAAAACGTCCGGACCTCATTTTTGGACTTTTGATGTATGATTATAGAATCGGCTATAAAAATTTTTGATAGGAAGTTTATATTTGATGGTTTTTTGATCGATTCTTTATTTGAGCCAAAAAATGCCTTTTTTTAAAAATGGATATTCTCTCAAAATTTATAGCATTCCTAAATGCGATTTTGCTAGTGGAAAAACTGAGCTGAATCTTTCTATAAAAAAATTTATTGGCACTAACTTTTTTAAAAGCTGTAAAAAACTGTTTTTCGAAAATACCCATTTTAAGCATAAAAATTAATTTTAAACAAAAAGTCCTTTTTAAACCTATGCACAGATAAATAAACATGACAATAATAAAAATATATCAGTATTCGTACCTTTTTCTTCTTCGGTTCTTCATCTTCTGCTTCACCTTCCTGAATTAAGTCATTTGTATCCGAAGCAATAATATATGGGTACTTTCCTTCGTTAAATTCTTGAACAATATGATAACGATAGTTAGCTGGCATTTGTGAATTCAAAATACACGAGCGGATTTTAAATGCTTGAAGGAAAAGGCTTAGCCTAAAAAATTTTGGTTCAAAAGTGTGAAAAAAATGTTTAAATATATTTTTGTAAGAAAAAGCGGTAGCCAAAAACATTTTAAAAAATTTTAGAATTAGTGAAATTTTTATGCCAATCTCCTCATGACTTTATCCTAAAAATCGAAGATTCAAGACGCCGCATTTATCGCGAAAAATGAAATGATAACTTCTTTATTTTTAGGTTTTTTGTCCAAATATAGTCACATTTCTCACAAATTATATAGGGATTTATGCAGGCATATAGCAAAAATTTCATTTCGGAGGAGGCATTTTTACATAAGGGCCTCCTTTTTAAAAAAATTTTTTGTTCAATTTTTGATAAAAATCAAAAAGGCCCCCTTATGTTTTTTCTGAAATTTTTTTAAATTGCTTGTTTTTTAAGGTGAAAATGCTCAAAAAATACCATTTTCGGCAAAAAATGTTGAACTTTGAAGAAAACATAGAAATTTTTTGGTAAAAAATGGAAAATTTTGGTGATTATTGGTAAAAATCATAATGGGAGATCATTATAATTTTTCAAAAATTTTAGGAAAAAACATAAGGGAACTATTAGGAAAAATTTTACATTTTTTCAATTTTGGGGGAGGAGAATTGCCCGGATTTCCCCTCGCTAAGTGCTAGGGTTTATTAGAAACATTCAGTCAATTTTAGGTAAAAAAATTCGGGATCTAAAATATTTAGATCGTGACAAACGCATTTTCGCTATAGAGTTGACTATGTTAAAATAATCGCATGAATTATGGACACACATACTTATAACATCGATCGGTATTCGAGACAAAAATTATCGACTTCCCAATCAACAACTTTAATTTTATCAGCGCCAATAAAATAGTGAAACATTCTTCTTCCCTATTACACAAAATATGGTATTGTGTTAGCTGATCTGGGCTTGGTAATTGACCTTCCTGAAAAAATAGCGATTTTTATAACAGTACAAAATTATGGTCTACCTTAAGCTTTAGTAAAACGACAGGCCCGGTTACGAAGAGCTCTTTGATAGCAGTCATGTCTTCAACCAAAGTCGCGGAAGTGAAAATAGTTTGATACTTAGATGGTAGAGCTGATTTAATGTTTCTCATTTCCTCATCATAACCAAAACTAAGCANTTTTTTTAATTGACTTTGGTCAAAGTCAATTTTTTAAAACTCGTTTGAGCTCAAAGTCAATTTTTGGATCCATTTTTAAGTTTAAAATTAGATACTAAATAAATTTTTTGCACAAAATTGGAACATAAACCTATTTTTTGGGCCAAAAAGCTAAAAATGAGCTCAATTTCGATTTGTTAAATTTTTCATCTATAAATTAGGTTAAAATCGATTTTGAAATAAAACTTTTTAGATTAAAGTTTTTAATCTCCACACCTCATTTCCTCATCATAACCAAAACTAAGCAATAAATCAGCTTCGTCCAAAACCACGTGTCGAACATTTTTCAACAGTTCTTTCTTTTTCTCCAACGCGTTCACCAATCTTCCAGGTGTGGTCACAACCATATCCACAAAAGCCACATCTCTAACCAAGATCTCCTCGTTCGCTTGGTCCAAATCCGCTAGATTTATAGACTGGAGAAACGGAAGAGGAGTGATAAGTTGAGACAAAAGTTTGTAGATTTGAGTAGCGAGTTCTTTCGTGGGTGCAATAAAAATAGAGAACGGTCCAGATTCTTTGTCGTTTGTCTAAAAATTGAAACTTTTTGGAGTCAACAATTTTTTGGTGGAAAGCAAAAGAATTTTTCAGAAATTTTCGAAAAATTTTTGAGACGAGTAGGAAGTGTTAGAAACTTTTAGTAAAAAAATCCGAACCTGTGCCATTTGTAAAATTTTCTGAATCACTGGCAACAGAAAAGCTGCAGTTTTGCCACTTCCAGTTCGAGCCCTGGCCATAATATTCTTATTCTCCAAAGCTAATGGAATCATAGCTTCTTGAACTTGAGTCGGACGTTCCCAGCCCAGTTCTGCGATAGCCTAAAAATGGAGATAAAAAAAGAACAATACAATTTCAATCTACCTTGAGTAAACGCTCATCAAGGTCAAAATTCTCAAAAGATGTTTTTGGTGGCACCGATTCTTCAATCTTCTTCGATTTTTTAGGCATTTTAACTATAAAAATATAATAAAATTGGGATGAAAATGCATTTGTTTCGTTACTTTTTAACAAATCTAGAATTCAAAAATATATTACAATTTTCTAGTATTCATTTTAATACAAAACTTTATTTAAAATTGAAAAGGGAAAAAAATAGAAATGTGAATAATAAATGAAAACATATAAAAATTTCTTAGATACTTATTCCAATCCCAGTGCAAAGGCAGAAATTTTTTAAGGGTAGCAGGGGCGTAGGCAGGATTTGGCAAATTGGGGGGCCGAAGCCCCATGATACGCCACTGGATAGGAGTAATTTTAGAGCAACTCAATAAACCCCCAATAAATTATAAAATTTTTTTATCAAATTGAGTAAAAACAAGGGTGGAGAACAATGAGGTTTATTCGAATATTTGTAAAATTTAATTTTTTGTGTTAAACACCGTCAAAGTTATTTATTTGCTTCTGTAAAAAAACAAATTTGTTAATTCACTGCCGATCAAAATGTGCAAAAAGTGGGGACACGCACATGTGTTTCAATGGGAAAAAAGTCTGTGCCGAAAAAAATTTTTTACTGAATTTTTGTGCTTTGGGGTATTTTTTAGTGCTGAACACGATGGTGATAGTAATTTTTAATTATAATTATAAAATTTTTTTATAAAAACTTTTGAGGAGGTCAAAAAACTGAAGGAGGTCAAAAATTGAAAATTCTTTAGATTAGCGAAATTTGCCATAATTTGTATATAT